>JACDRP010000681.1:0-28025 GCA_013841185.1 Hycleus phaleratus | reverse complement strand
TGATTTTTTCAGAATTTTCAGAAAATCCAACCAATTTTTTAAAAATCTTCGGGGCTATGTGGTTGTAGAATCTGATTTAAAATCGAATGGGATATCGCCCATTTGGTTACTTCTTTTTGTTTTCGGGATATAATCAAAATTCGCATGTAATTTGCTTCTGTTCCTTTTCAAATCGCTCCCAACAAACCGACTAGTTTCGTTATTATTGTTAATGAATAATTTATGTGCAGAATGAAAAATTGTCGTTTTGTTTTGCGATTTATTGTCACACAATGAAGGGTATACACGGTAGTTATTAGTAATGAAATAAATTATATAGTAAAGAGACAGATGTCTGTTTATTCTGAAATTTAAATATCTATGTCGCGTGCTAGTAAACACTTATTGTTCTAAACATTATTGAATTGAACTGGACACATTTATCATCATTGTTCATATAAAATCAACTGAAATAAAAAGGAAATTGTTTGTTATTAAGTTAAGTTATTATTATTTCCATCTAAAATATTAACGTTTGAATCAGTTTGTGTGGGTGTTAAATAACAAAAGCTTTGTTTATCCATAAATACAAATAGCCTAGTAATAATACATTTAATCATTTGTTTCGTTCTATCCTAGTCATTAAATTAGACGCCGCTATAATATTTTATTACTATTATTATTTCGGTTTAAATGTATTTTTAATTGGTAAATCATACATATGGATGTGTGTGTGTGTGATTATAAGAAAAATTCAATGATGCCTGACGACTATAATGCCGGTGTTAACACCTACACGTCTAGTGTTGTCTCAAAGAAGATAAATGTCTCGACATGGACCACTAGTTCCTTTTCGAGAGATGGCCATGTATCGGAGATTAATGTCGTCTATATGTCGACAGACAGACTATATTCACAATCTTGGACAGATAATAATCAGACGATAATTATCAACAACTACATTTAAATTGAATATTGTACAATTCTAATTGATGATGGATAATTTTGCACATACAACAACACAAAAGAGTTGATAGTTGGAATGTAGCCGTTGTTATGAAAAGCATTAATTAAAACATCAACGAAAAGTCAACAACAAAAACACAAACAACCAACAAGTATTATGGTATATGAAACATTTCACTTTTCTACAGGAATTATTGTTGTTGTTGTTGCGAGTTTCTTGTTTCAAGTATTTCCAGTTGACATGCAATATGGTGTGGACATTTTGGCACATTGTCCACCCTATAAATTCACTTGAATAATGTTCTCCTAAAGAGCAGAGGATAGTCGACTACAACAACAAATATTGTAGAGGTCAATGCGCGTCTAATTTCGTTCGTTGATGATTTGTTTCGAATTTAAACTTTATAAAATTGCAGGAAACAAAACAGAATTCAACAACAGGTAAATTTAATATACCGCAACTACCACCTGCAGGTAAGTTAACTTGAAAAAGGCGGGTATGGGGGTTAATTTCAACACAAATACGATTATGTTTGCTGAATTTCGCTAATGCGCTATAAAAATGAATTCTTTTCTATAGTATCGTGACCAAATCAAATTAACCGTATTGTTATCTTATAGAATTGATCATTCTAACAACCCTCTCTATTTCAAAATAATTATGAATCATCTAATTTAGTTACCATTTTTAATAATATTGTACATATTTCGACCCACATGTTCGTTTAGTATCAAACAATAAACACTCAAATTTCAAGCGAAATATCCGTTTTAATAACGACAATAGGAGTGACTTCATTAATTTCAATTGAATTTAATTTAATTTTGCTTGAATTTAGAAATCTAGAGCGGTTTTAGAAGAAACTGAAATAAGACAATTACATATAAACTCTATAAAATACTGGAACACAAATATCTAGAAAACGCTAAAAGATAACGAAATGGTTAAGATCTCATTCGATTTTGAATATGATTCTACAACCATGTAGTTCCATGGATTTTTAAAAATCGGTTTAATTTTTGAAAATTCTAAAAATGTAATTTTTTAGCATGAAAACATGGTTTTGGTGGAATACACTTTTCGACTAGCAAAAATTAACAAAATCAATCAGAATTCACATGAATACCTCGACAAAATTTGTGTCTACAATTGGGGCTTATCAGATTTTCGATTGTCCTTTCTGTTTTTCGAAAAACCGCATCTAAGGTAACCTGTTTTTCTTCAAATTATTGCAAGTTATTTCGAAAGATTTTCAAAACAACAACTTTAAACGGAACTGAAGCAGCACAATTAGATGCCAATTTCATAAGACACTGGAAATCGCATATCTCGAAAGTGATAAGAGATAATGTGGTTAATATTTCATTCGACTCACTTCATCTATGCAGCTCCATAGATCCGAAAAATGCAGTCTTTCAGAATAGAAACATGCTTCTAGTGGAACACATTTGTCTAATAAGAGTTAACAAAATCCTATGAAATTTGTATAAATTTATTTTAAATTGTCTTTTCCGTTTTTCTGCAAGTTATGTAAACTTTTCGCCAAATTATTGTAAATTATTTGAAGAGATTCGATTACGAGACGCATTGATTATTCAGCTATTAAGAGCAATTTAAAAGGAACTAAAACAAGATCTAAACTAACCCATTTGTATCCAAAATTATAAACTGAAATAATCAATAAGTAGCGAGAATTCTCATCAACACAATCGCCCATTAAGTTGAATATACAATCATAGAGTATACTTTTATCCCAGTGTGAACCGATCATATATATTAAGCATTATTCTATATGGTCTGCTATAAAGCAACCGGATGGGAAATAAAAAGATTCGAGGAAAATTGATTTAGTTTGCAATAAATTCAATATTTCAATAGATCCTTAATTGTATTTAGATTGAAATCGTTAATCAGTCAAAGGAATCAAGATATTTGTTAAGTTTTGTTTTGTTTAAAAAATAAAGAACGATTTTGGCATCCAGTGGGGTAAAACATTATCTCTTTTGTTCCATTAGAAATAATTGTAGATTTTAACTGTAAATTTCACTATAAAAGAAAGTTGTTTAGTATAAAAAAGGTGTTTAAACTCGAATCTATCGAAATTGAATAAGATATTTTAGTTTCTAAAGACTGTTTCTTCACAAACACACTACATCGTATGCTCCAATATAAATAGCGTCGACTTTACTTTAGTCCAATACTTTTAAAATATACCCAAAATAAATCCGACCTTTTGCTACTTAGATGTCTCGTTTTGGAAGCCTTTAAGAAACAACTCCCGGTAAGAGCATAACTCAAAAATAAGACTAAAATTCGAGAAATTAGCTTGATTATACATCTAGTGTGGATGATTCCTATAAAACTTAGTGAGAATTCGAATATTTTAAGAATTTGCATGAGTCTCAAGGGATCGCTAAAGCAAAAGTGAACTTTATACTTTATTTAAAACTTCATAAAAGGCTTATCTTTAAAAACTTTCAAAAGTGGCATATAATAAAATGACCAAATAACTCCTGGTTGATTTTTTCGATCGTTTCCAATTTTTGTCCAACCCATCTGATGGTCTTCATGCTTCGTCGTTTTAGCACATTTTCACAAACTGATAACTTGTAGCTTATTTAAAAGTTGGCCAAAAAGCTCGTTTACGAAGATTTTCTCTGAATGACTCGGATATCCTCACAACATTGATATTTTTCGTTTTCGCCAATTTTTTTGCCGAAACGTTGAGTGCACGTTCATTGCGCATTGACAAAGTTCCAAATGAACTACGTGTTTCAAATTTTGCTGAAATGCTTGAAGTTTTCGAGTCACTAGAAGTTTCCTGAGAATCACCATAGTGTCCTAAAATTTGGGCTAAACCCTAGAAAATTGCTTTAGGTGATTTTTTAACTTTCAATCTACTTCTGAGTGTAATTTCTTGAGCAATAGTTTAAAATATTGTACAAATTAGCTAGAAATCGAATATGTTGTATATTTCGCATACACAAAGGCACATTAAATCGTCTATGTATGGCAATTTCTCGTATGTATGTTTATTAGTTTGTCAAGATATTAAATTTCACTTTCTTGAGAATTTGCTCTCTAAAATGACATACAAGTTTAATAACCGTCTTGTATTATAAGCGCAATAGATTACCGTAAACTGTTTTAATATTGCGCTATGAGAAATAATGTGGTTAAACTGTTATAATCTCTTCTTACATTAAGTTGTATTGTAGAAATAAAAGCGAGCTACATGCAATTATAACCTTCCACTGTGTTTAAAATAAACTTCACATACATACAAACACTCACACACACCTCGTTATCCAACACACTACAAAGGCTTGTTTTTCAACAAACGAAACGCTCATCTGTATCAACAACCAGCGAAATTAAAGAATAATAATGAAACTGAAAACAAAGGAGACTTCATTAAAAATGAATGAACTGTGGTGAACTAGCAATTGCCAATAAATAAACCTTGATTCATTCGAACGGTTACGACGATTGGAAATATTGGAGTTGCTGCTGCTGCTGCTGCCTTCGATATTACATTTTTAAATTACAAATCTTTGTCTAGCCGTCGGTTTTTTCTGTGTAGTTTGTATTAATATCGAGTTGCTTTTAACCGTTTATACGACGATAGAATCAGTATGAGTTGCACCAGTTTTACAAAACGACGAAGAATCGAAATGTTGGAATGAAATCGAGTCTGGTCTGCCGCCAGTCGACGGATCATTACAGATGAAATACAATCTCTTGTTCTTGTTTAGACATGAAATCAATCAAAGTATCGATAGACATGGAGAGATTCGTCAGTATTTCATAAGCATGGAAGCTATGTTGTTGTTGTTGTTATATCTGCTACTATATAAAAGACGTGCTTGTTAATATTTGTGGCTATTTCAGTTCTATAAATGACTAGAAGACTATACACATATTTACAACTACATTCATATAAAGAGATACAGATATAAATCCATTGTACAAGACATTTGCTTCAGCAAACATCGCTTCTCTAAAATGTGCATCTATACACACATATTCAACAACATCCCTCCATATTCCGAACCACAGAAATGATTCACTATGCTTTCATGTTCGCTTTGTCATGTTTTCTAGTTTTCTTAAGCCAATGCAGATTTATACTGACATGTGAAAAATGCACAACTTGTAGAAGAGTTGAATTGTACTCACGACGAAATCGTCACACAATATTAAAACTTTACCACGCTTGTTGCGAGATTTTTTTTCTCTTCTCCTTAAGCAACCTATAATAAGAAAAAAAGAAACCCATACATAAATGGATATTCGATTTCTAGTTAATAATTTTATGGGCCCAGTTATAGTGTTGTTAAAACCAACAACTAGTAACAATAAAATTTACAAGTAATGGATATTTTCGTCTTTTCCTGTTGTACCAATAAAATATTCGTTCATGCAAATGTGAATGCTCGTTTTAAACGCATTTAAGCAGTTTTTATAGTTTTGTTTTGGAACTGTAAAAACCTGACCTATATGAAATTTGATGTGGGGAACGAACTACAAGAGGGTTACAAGTATAAAAATCACTTTATCAACTTGTTTAAGGAGTCAGACTACATTTTCGAAAAGTAGAACCTTTGACAGGGGGTTTCTCATTTATTTTCTACTCTTATGGTCCGTTATGGAAATTTTCGGTTACAGATGGAAATCTAGAAGTATATGGTTTCATATTTTCCCCCAAGAAAGAGCCTTCCAAACGTCAGAAATTTTTGACTTGGTAGTTTTCCAAAAGATTAAAAAGCTCCGCAAAATTTCAAACAACATAATAAATGTAGAGAAAGAAAATGTCGCATTTTCTGAAGCTTATGGGAGAATATTCGGAAGTTTTGAAACATTCAAATCTTGAAACCTCGGGGAAATAATTGTTTTGAAATTTTGCCATTTTCTGAATTTTCTGGAAAAGTGGAACGTTTCTTTGATATTTCGAAAGCTCTTTTAATTTGCTATACATTAATTAATCCTATAATTTGATGAGCCATGTAGAGAATATTTCAAGGATTTATAGGATTGTCCTTAGAGATAATTTTAGCAAAATTTGAACTTTGTAGCCCATCGGCAAGTTGGGTCTTAAATAAAACTAGTATTTTTGAAAACTATCTAAACAAGTTGAATGACATTGTTTCTTTTTTCATTTTTGTCCATCGCATTCCAAAATATAAGTATGCGAAATATTTCTACCCATTCCAGAATAAAATCAATATTGAGAGCATCTTTAAATCAGCAAACGTTTTTTGACCAATTTCCAAATGAGGGGGCCTAAATTTTGACAAAATTATTTCCAAAAACTGTTCTATAAATTTTTTAAATTAGTTGCCAAATTATGAGATTTCCCATATAAACTTACTACTTTTATTTTATTGCCCCTGTATGATTCTTGATTTTAATTTTTAACGAAAAATTTCCTTAAAGTTTTCCAGAATGGTAGAATTCTGTAGTTTAAAATTTTCTATTGCTAGGTGCTTTTCACCTAAGATTATTTGACGAGCGGTTTGAAAAATATTTCAAGGATTTATAGTGGTCATTTCACCAAAATTGGAGCCTTGTAGCTCATCGGCAAGTTTATCAAAAACGCTTCTTTCTATGTGCAATTTAAAAAAAAAAATTACATGCCAAATGACTCAGAATGACTAAATGATGCTCTCAATACAGTTTTCTTTTCGTTTTTCTCATTTATTTCAAAATGCAATGGAAAAAATTATGTGGGGGCATCTGAGTCATTTGAGGTGCTTGGTTCGTTTCCTAAACTAGCAACATTAACTAAAACGAGCGTTTTTTGACTAACTTGCCGATGACCTACGAAGCTCAAATTTTGGTAAAATAATCTCTAGGACCTTCCTGTAAAACCATGAAATATTTTTCAAATCAGTCGTCAAATCGGACTTGCCGTATGAAATATATACGTTTAGATGAAAGCACGGTATATTGATTTTAGAGTAAATAAGGAAAAATCGCCTGTCGAACGTTCCACTTTTTCTAAAGAGTTATAATCTGATCCCTTAAGGTCTCAACAGGTCTTTTCCTATCTTTAAAAAAAAAATACAAAGAATCGTTGATTTACAAAGGATTTAAAGAAGAAATCCTTGGATATAATCCCTATTCACAAACATAATAACCGTGAAATGTTGAAGACACCCATTTTCATGTAGTAAATCTCTCACATGTTGCATGCATGTTTAATTGCATCTCGACTAATGAATTTACAATTCTAATGAATCGTCTAATGGTGACGGTATAATTAGGAGCTGTGGACAGATGTACGATAAAAGACAATACTTGGACAGACTATCCCAGTTACTTATTAGGAAAAGACAAGTTTATGTGATGTGACTCATGTATACATAGTAATGTATTAACTTAGCAGTTCAAAATGCCAACTTTGACTAAACAATTTCAAATTGCATACATATATTTATGATATTTTATAATTTGTATAGAAAGAAAAGTTGCAAAATTAACATGACAATAACAGATTTGCATATAAATACTCCTTTCAATAACCTTTCAATAGAGTTATTGATTTTTCTTCAATCTTCATAAATACGGCTTAAAATACAATCTAATTTCCCTAAAGAAAATATTTTCCCTGTGTGTATAACCCTTATTACACAATTTTCCATTTTCACCCTCTGTCCATTTGGAAAATGCCATATATTTCGGTTGTATTGTGTTTACGTCCGGCCCTTAACCGAATTATGTCCAGTAAATGTTGGCGAATGAAAAGGGTACTTTTATGAAGAACGAGAGGGTGAGAGTCCAGTTAGATACATCCAACGTGGTACTGTTTTCTTTATAATTTTTCCTCAACGATTGCCAACAATAATCGGCTTTGTATTTTTGAAAGAATCCAGAAAATCATGAAATTTGACTCACTTTCCGGTCTGTTTTTTCTTTCCGTATGTTTTGAATGGCTCTTAGTGTGGAGAGAAGGAAAAAAACCGACTTGAAAAGAACATGTTCTTATGTAGAATGCAGAACAAATCTGTCGCTGAAAGTTATGCGTCGGTGGAGATTATTAATGGGACGCGTTCTTCTTGTCGGAACATTGACCGTATCAACATCAACTTCAACGATGCAAACGACAGGTTTCAAAGGATAAGTCTACTTTTATTGCTGATTTAATAGTGATACAGTCGCACTATGGAAATATTTAAAATCTACAAACACACGATATTTGGAAATGTTAATAAAAACAAAGCTTTCCATGTATTTCAACCATCATTTAGATAAGCGTGCTAATCATAACAATATTGTTTGGAATAATAGTTGGAAATTAAGGGAAGAAAAGGACCACTTAAGGGCGGAATTAATGAGCAATTTCCATATGCAAAAGTTCATAAATTTCCACTCTATCTAATTATGTAAAGCTGAATGAAACAACAATAAACAATGTTAATCGTTGACACTTTTTTAAATCACATCACGAATTTCTAAGGATGAAAAATATCCAAACAAATCTTGTAATTTCCATTAAAACATGACTTTATTTATAATAATTTGAAATTGGTTTTCTCTATTTTCAGGTGAGTTGAAATCGACGACGCTGACGGCGACGTTCGGAATCGTCGCGTGCCAAACCGTCACGACGGCCGTCACTAAACCGAGTCTTGCATAAATCAACGCACTATCACCAGGTTTATCTTTATACAAATAATAAACAGGTCTACAATCGTACGGTGAATGTTGGTATATGAGAATTTACTGCAAAATCCAACTTTTTCGCTTTCATTTATAACAAGAAAAAACAACA
This sequence comes from Hycleus phaleratus, assembly GCA_013841185.1. NCBI lineage: Eukaryota > Metazoa > Arthropoda > Insecta > Coleoptera > Meloidae > Hycleus > Hycleus phaleratus. The sequence continues at coordinate 19,305 of JACDRP010000681.1, read as the reverse complement.
ACACGTACATTTTATATCGTGTTATAAAATGTATAATTCTATTAAACATGCCTCAGTTAAGATAGGAATTCCGTGACTTTTAATGAAGAGATCATGGCACGAATATCAAAGTCTTGATTTCTTTTTACATTCAATAACAATCACTCTATTTTATAGTTTATTAAAATTCGTTTTGAGGCTGTTCTTCCCATCGTATCGAACGATTTTCTCACGTCCCAACGTGAAACTTAAAGCTCATTAAATTTCGAAAAAGCTTTCATTAGAAACGGTTATGGGCCTTTTAAAACTGTATCGAATCGGATTATTGTTTCTAATCGAGTGGAAGATGTTTCTACTTGAAAATCTGAGAGGTCAATGAGGAAGTATAGAATAGCGAAAGTGGGATAAAAAACGACGGAAGTATTGAAGGTTTTTATGAAATTTTATAAACGATGATCGGTACACCAGGATGTGATATTTTAAAGTATTTCAAACTTTGGCTTATGGTACAAATCATTCATTTCACCTATTATTAGCTTGTTATGCACTAACCGTGCAGAACTAACAATTAGAACAGCGTATAGTGAACTCTACAGATCACCGACCTGTAATAGACAAAAATCAAATAAACCCTACCAACAGATTTCTATATTAATGGATGTTTTGTAAACAATTTCTAATAATTGATAATCAAATATTTGTTAATTAATTTTAGTTATTTGATTGTTTTGAAATATGCTTTTCTATTTACAAAAATATATAGACGGATATAAAAAGCAGGCATAAAAGAATGGGGTTTGGCGTTAATTATCGAAACAACTAAACGCATATTGCACTGTGTAATAAAATTCCATTTAGGGTTTTATTTGTAGTTATATTTACAATACCCCACCTACATTATGCATACATACATACATAATACAATATTGACCCGGAATAAATAATACAATTCAACATTATTATCAATTTTAATTAGTTTTACAACATTATGTTGTCAACAGTTGTTATCAAATCTACAAATTTAAATTTTTGTCAGACATGTAGACAGTAAAATTGAAATTATTCCACACACTACTCGATACACAGAATATTACACATGAATTTAATTTCTAATCAGCGCCACGACCGAAGCGGGGCGAACGGTGCACGCGTCTCAAACGCAAAGGAAGCAGAAGGGCGAAATTTTGGCATTTGCGAAAGAGCGACAAATTTTACAATTTCGGTGATTTCTGGAAATCCCTCAAGCAAAATTTGAATCTCGCCATTCATTTGGAAGTTGGACATCTTCAAAAATGAATTTTAACACGTGAGATGATTCAAAATCTCGCTAAAATTGCTTTTTTTCTAGACAAAAAAACGTAATTAGTATCGCAACCAAAGTAACCCTGATTCGTGGAATCGGGGCCAATATGGATTGGCCCCGACGTTGAAGCTAACAGTGTTAGTCCAATATGCGGCCGTGAGAAATGGCTAGCGTTATGTATTGTTGTTTTTTGACAAAATATCAAAGAAGTTGGAGCCAACGTTTGTCCAGCCATCCACACATTGGAACTTAGCTATCTAACTGCTATCGATCGAGAAGCAAAGCTTCCTATAGCTAACGTTGGCTCTGCTTGGAACTGATAGCGCTTGGTCCCAATGTCCGGACACTTTTACAAAATTACTCGTCCAACGTGAACCAAAGTTGGGGACAATATGTGGAGCCGAGAGAAGGCAAATGACAGGCTTGCCTGAGATGCAAAAGTACCAAAGCTGCTAAATTTTGGCATTTAGAAGTAAAAAACTACAAATTTTATACTCTGAGATGAAATTCGAAAATTTTAAATTGCGAAAAGTAACCCTAACTGTATACATATCAAAATTAGACAATTTAGCATTTTAGTCATCAATTTTAAACTTAGGCTTGAATTTTCGTACGTAACCGTAAAAATAGTCAAATTCTATGTGTACTTTGCTTCTATGTCATTTTTAGCTGGATAAAATACGCTTAACCGTGTAAATTTTCAATTTTATCGCTAAATTTGTTGTTTAGCAAGGTCTAACGCACTACTGTTTTGAATTTTGCTAAATTATGCCTGCATCGGTCAAAATAGCTGATGTATATTAAAGTTTTGAATTTAGCAATTAAAAAAAATTCACACACTGGAATACGAAATTTTTCTGCATTGTCAGGAGGTATCTCTATTTAATACAAGTACCTACGCAAAAAGAGAAAACTGAACAAGTTTTAACAAATTTTAGGCATCAATTTTGAACTTTAGCTACTTTTATCGCTTCAAATCGTCAGATCATCTGCACTTCGCAGTGAAAAAATTACGAATTTCACACCCTAAATCGAAATTCTGAATAAAAGCATCTAAAAGCAAGACTTTATTGAAATAAAGTCTCGAGTTATATTCAAAATTTGAAGACTTTTTCCTCAAACTGTTGATGTTTATCAAACTTATGTTATCAAATCGTGTAAAGAAGAACACTTAGATATTTTAGTTCAGATAAATCGTAGATCTTTCAACATTCCTAGCATTTTTGGCAGATTTTGAGTTTTAAGCTAAAATCCTAAAATTTTGCTAACTGGAAAGTGTCTGGCCATTATTAGTGAAGTTTTGAGTTAGTATCCTTTTGACAGTTTTTGCTCTTATTATGGACAAAAAAAGACAATTTTCAGGCATCCTTGGATTCTTTTACAGCCGAATTTATAATCTTTCAAGACATTTTTGCCATCAGTCACTGATTTTACCACTAAATCGTAGAAATTTTAACGCTTTCAATGATTTTTTCAGAAGGATTTTTGTTTTTCAATACATCTTAAGCTGAGTTTCTTCCTAGTTTGCATTCCTTAATTCAAAATTAAAGGCGCTAATTCTTATTTTTCTCTAATCTCCATGTTAGGTTATCGCTTATCATATTTTAATTATTCATGTGTTGATTGGGTCAGGCTTGGTCACATAAAACTACCTATTTTTCAAGAGACTATTTAAAGGATGAATTTCAAAGTCTGTCCTCTTGATTGGAATTGGTGGTTTTCCGGTACGCCACTGGAATTATTACAACCACCCACGAGTTTTCCGGTTTTACAATTGTAAACTTCTATACTTTATACACTATTCATTTCATATAATTAATGGTCTGTGTAAATTTACCTGCTTACGGCATACAAATATCTTAATTATAACGTTAATCTTATCTTTGTCTCGTCTCTATTGTAGTTTAGGCAAGTTGTATTATTTGAATATCTCTACTCGCATTCCCTTGGAAATTTTATACAGAAATTTGAATATTATGTGCAATTTTGTGGCGAGTTGCGTTAAATAAACTGGAAGATTCTATGCTAATTTAGTATATTTTGCTCCATTTGTTGGTGGGCCTTCGTGTACATTTTTAATAATTAGTAGCGATTAAATGTGAGTGAAATAAGAGTTGATGGTGCCAAATAAAAATTTGGTAGATTTCATTATTGCGTTCGTGTGCGATTTTAAAATAAAATAAAACGAAACTATGAAGGTTTTAAATTACGCTTAGATAAAGTGTATGTATGTTGAAAACAGTAAGAGGGCGGATACTGCGTTACCGCCCTGTCGAGATAAAGTAATTACAATTAACTAAGACTAGCGTCTCTACTATAACGCTATTCTATCTTTATCATTCATTAGAAACATTGGTGGTGCTGATACTACTCGGGGGCACTAATGATGGGGAAGTAATTTGGCTTTCAGATTAATATGGACTGAAAAACTTTTCAATTTGCGTTAATGAGCAGAAACGACAGGCCGATGACATTAAATGAAGATTTCTACTTCAATATTAAAACACTAAAGTCCATTTCCATACCACTTAATAAAAATGTCACGTTTACGGGACTCGTTTTTTATTTTTTAAATTCCTCTTTACAACAAAATTCGTAGTGATTACAATTGAATAAAATCCCTCTCTCTGTCTGTCCATATTTATGCACTTTTACTTTTGCCAACATTGAATATTTAATCCGATATATACCGGAAACGACACCACAAAAGCAATGCGAAATTATGAACGTAACAAAACGAAATATGGGCTAATACCGGATTTTATCATCATCTATTCAACGAAAATCCGGGTAGTCGGTAATATTATAGATTTTGTGGATACGAATATCTCTTCTGGAACAAACATTATTCGTTAAGAGACAGTAAAAACGGTACGAGTCATAAATCAAAATGATACAGTGGAAAAGGGGAGGAGATATAAAAAAGGATTACCTGATGAATAGGTGTATTATCGTTTATAGTGAGTTGGTATACGTACGGATAAACAACAAAAAGAATGGATATTTATCAAAATATTATCGTGATTTTCTCCAACCGTCGCACTATTAATTATTTTTCGAAAACTACCAAACAATCTATCACATAACAACAAAAACTGTCTAAAGTATGTCAATATTTCACCTCATTTCTATCTCTAGCACTAAATAAATAAACGCTTGTTGTATATGGTAGCATTTTTCACGTCCATATTGTGGCTTAATCTTCGGTAATTTTCAGACGGAAATGAAACAATATTTCACGTGTAAACTGCAAATCTCCCTCTTCTGGGAAGCTGACAATGCGAAAAAAAAATGTCATGCCAACTCGCCACCGTTGTGTATTCCGGGGTATTACACCGACACAAAAAAGAGGGAAAATAATAGCAGCAGAATGCACTAATCTACCTTGTACGTGTTTCGGTGGTTGTTTGTAGGTAGGGAAAATACGAAACAAAGTTCGCCTGTCAACTCACGCAAAAATAATCAAAAGTAAGAAATGAAAAACGAACAAGAGACCATTTTCACACTCTACTTCTTGCGGTATTACTATTATTATTATTATGGTTGTATACTTGTTTCACACATATTTATCAATGTCATTTTTGTGAAAATATTCCACATCCACGATAATGCCGGCTGTGTTTGGTGGTATAAGTGACGAAGAAAAGGAAACACTAAAGCCCCTATCTGGAAGTTTGTCATGAAAACCATCACATATAGGAAATTATTATTATATAAAGAAAAAATATATAGCGAGAAGACGAAATGCGTACGAGATAACAAATACTGGAAGCTCATACAATTTTCACAACATTCTCTATATGTGACATAAATATTTTCTAGTAAAATGCGACATGGAACATAATGGAAGATTTAAGATGATGAGAATGAGACGGTGTTTGTCTATGTAGTTGTTTATATATGAACGCATTTCAAATAGCTATTTCTATTTTTAGGGGGAACATATATACGATCACATCCTCGACAAATCTAACATTAGCCTCTACTGCCACGACTAATTAAAATATTAAAATAATGAAAGTTGTACCTTCAATTTTCGACAACCATTCTAATTATGTACGACTTTTTGGTAAGGATTATTATTGCTTAGAAAATGCTGAAAGATCTCCCATTCGATGATTGGCTTTTCTAGAATTCAATCAAGAACAATTTTGAAGAGATTTTCGTGTCGTTTCACTTATGGTGCTAGATATTAAAAATTGAAAAATTGTGCAAAATGTTTTTCAATCAACTTCCAAATGACCTATGAAGTTCTAAAATAAACCGATCACCGTTAAGTAGCGCACGTTGTACTGATAAATAGAATATTTTTTCTTGGATAATGAAACCAGAACTTGATTGTTGGGGGCCGGGACTATTGTTCTTTTCACTCAGTTTTCTTAGGAAAGTAAGCAAGTTTCCCACATAACAACAGTATATAATTAGAAAATTCAAAGTAACATCTACAATGAATAAGCCTGGTCCAATTATTTGAATGGGTGTAAATGGCAAATGAATTTGTCCAAGATTTTTCCAGAATTTTCACTTAAGTTTTTGGAAAGTGTAAGATTTAATTCTTCGGTTTTTTTTTGAAAACTTGCCATTTTGCTTAATTTTCCAACAGACTACCAAGTCAATTGGAGAGTTTCTTCTATATGTGGAAAGATTTTCAAAAAAATTGAGTTATGCAAAAAAATATAAAATACATGCGCTTCTTTGGAGAAAAAACGTTGAGATCCATGTCCTGCACCTTGAAATGTTCTTTTCAAAAAGCTATAGCACTGGTACTTAGAAGAAAACATAAAGAAGAAACCGTCTATCAAAGATTCCACTTTCTTCAAGGGTTTTAGAGGAGCTTCTTAACATTTCTCATGTTCTATACGACAAATCAGATTTCATTTTCCCTTGAATAAATAGAAATGGTATTTCCCAAATTTTCGAGGGTCTTTTTTACAATTTTCCGGAAAATGAGCAGGTTTATCGGATTCTTTTAGATATTCAGAAAACGTTTTCAATTCACTATACTGAGCAATGCTACTCGTTGACAAATAAATATTACTGGCTAAATTCCAAAGAAAAATATGAGATAAAGTCGAAGAAACGGTTTCCTTCATTTTTCAAAATTTCCTCAATTTTTCCAAATGTGTATCAAGAATTGTTCTTTCCAACGGTAATTCGTACGTTGTTTCAAGTTTTAAAACAAGGGAGAAATCGCCAATTAGAGATTCCTCTTTTTAAAAATGTTATAAAAACTTACCAAATGATTATCAGCTTCGATGAATGTGGATGCAAAGATTGTTGTTTAATTATTCCGATTCTATCATGCTTAACAGTGTTTCCAGGTGTTTATTAGAATATTAATATTAGATACCGACAAGATGTAGTTCGTAAACCTAAAAGGACCTCCATTTGTATTAGACATTCTCAAGTTAGTCGATCTCTTCTTTGGACATAATCAAATATTCATCGGACCCCTTTTAACTTTAGTCCAACAACACTACGATGAAGGGAAAAGGCAAATATAGGCACACTCAAACTTGTTAAGTCAAAGAATAATTGATGAAATTATGTAAAATTAATTTTCTATTCGGAAAGTTTGCACAAGAAGAAGGAAAAAAACTAATGACGAGAAGAGAAGAAACACTTAATATTGATCGCAATAATGAAATTTCCTTTAATATTCAACTCAATCTAACTTATATCTAAAGGAAACTTTCTATATGAAGTTTCATCTTATTCTATCTACCACTTTCACAGTGATATTGCGAAGATTGATTGGGTATTATAAAAAGCCATTTATACTAGGCGTTGATGATGAATTAGACGCTAAAATAAATTAAATTTCTCGATATTTTTCCGAAATGTGAAAGTGTTGCGTTATTTATTCAGTTTTTATTTTGAATTTCAACTAATTTTATTGCCAGCTGGGCACACTTTAGCGTAAATATAAATGACACATTTTCTATTTATTAGTTTAAATAAACAATAATGACTTGTGTTTGGTTGTAAACACAGCTGAAAAACTCTAATTCTTAATAGATTTTACAGATTTGCTCGTTTTATTACATTAAGCGTTAAAACAGGACACAATTAAAGTTTTTAACAAACCACCTAGATTATAGTGAAAGCAATGAAATCCCCATGAACACGATACAGCAACAGGAACGGATTAATTAGTTAAAAAGGCACTCAACGGCCGTCTTAATTAACTGAAATAAATTCAACTGGAATAATCCGATTTTGTATGGTGAAAGTTGATTTTGTATATAGAATTTTAAATAAATTTAATAAAATCTCAAATATTAAGAAACATAAGAGTTTGTTATAGGGGATTAAATGAAAAACTACTCCCCCATCCAATATTTCATTTCGCGAGTTTTCATTTGAAATACGCCCCTGAAACTCATATTTTCCAGCGTTAATTCCAATTTTATGAGCACCGACTACAATAAATATTTTAATTTATTGTTGTTAACAGTCGTATTGGGACAGGCTCGAATTGATCGATTTATTTGTGGACTTTTCGTTTGGTTGTTCCTATAATAATCACGATGGATGTGTGCGTGTGTGGTCTTTTTTAAAAATTTATTTGTCTGTCCTATTGTCGGTGGAGTTATGTGTGACCTGAAACTCTAAAGGGCATACCATATCGTCATCATCCAGATGCGTGTGTGTATAATGGTGTTTTGAGCGTGTCGACGTCAACGTTTGTTTAGGCTACAAAATCTACAAGGATGAATGTGTTTTGGTCTTCATATTAACATACCTCTCTTCTATATTACTATATCGGGTATAAACTTGGGGACTTTCTTTCAACATCTTGTTTTCAGTGCTTCTATAATTAGAATTCCAGATACGGACAAAATGGGCTATTTCATTCAATAAACACTTGTTCAACATTGTTTGAACAAATATTAAAAACGTCAAAATAACAAAACAACAAAACGAAAAAACACCTGCCATTTATGGCTTTATTTGAGAATTCCATTTACTTTTTAGTTATAGGGTGTTCCATTAATTTCTATCGATTATTTCCAACATGAAAAACACCGACTCGATACAATCTAATTGGATTAAATTAAGCCCTTTTATGGTGCCCAATCAATTTCAATCATCAACTGATACTTATCTGAAATTATCATTAGATAAATGAATAATTTTATTGAATTTTTATGTTAACGCCAGAGCCGCTCTGGGTGTAAACACCCTTATCTCATTTCTCCTCCAGTAATATCAATTTCTTTAAATGTTTTTGCAGTGTTTGTTAGATGGATGGCATTTCACTGTCGCGCCCCCGAGACAATCCTAAAATAGCCCTATCAATTCATTCGTCGAGCATAAAAACTCTGTTCTTTCTTATTTCCAACTATATTCGTTCATCTTCTGCTTACACTTTAACTGACAAAAAGCCAGCGAGTGTCGGAGACATTTACATGGAAAACGAGTCTATCGAGTTGACACACGTTGGACACCCGCACAACCGTGCGGTCTGTTCTCATTCCTGGTTTTGTCGCTTTATTTCATATATCTGTAGACGTTTTTCTCGCTCCTCTCCCCATCCAACACCCCCGGAAACTTGTTTCGGAAATAGGTCTTTAACAACTAACGATGTTTCTTTGAAAAGACGTTGTCTGATTTTGAGCGTGCTTTTTTGTTGGACTGTCATCCGATAAGCAACTAACGACGTTCGAATGGATCGATCCAGGAAACTTCCGCAATATTTCGGCCAATACAACACCCGATATTTAAATTTGACGTTGTAATTGTTGGGTTTTTCAACGTAGATTATTACCAATCAATAATCAATTTCGTTACAAACATAAATTACGGTCGTTTTATATAAGGGGGATTATTGTAAATCATAATCGAACATATACATGCACTACAGCACGACATTAATTACATTGATTCAATGCATAATTTACAAGATTTGTTTTGAAAATAGAACAAGCCGGCGAGGTTCTTTCATGTTTTTACTTTCAAAGATGACGATGACACATGGCTATTTAAAAACCAGAAAAAGAAAATAAAACACTTATTCTGGATTGTAAAGTCGAATCGAAATTGTTTTCTTTAAAATAGTCGATGAAACGAACTACTTGACTTTGGTGGAGTTGCTAAAAATTAGAAACAACACTGAATTCTAGTGGAGCAAAAAAACTAGAATTTAATATTAAAGCTTCAATTATACCAAATTTTGGGCAAATCTGGTTGGAATTTTGCGAAAAAACCGCAATAATTATTTTATTTTTGTCAAAAACTGTAGAATTTGCTCAAATTTTGTTACCAAATTTCAGTCAGCTTTGCACATCGTTATATTGAAGAGTCATACTAAAACCCGTCAAAAAGTGCGACATATTTGGCAAATGATTTGTCCTTTATTTTTTTATCCAAAATTCAGGTTGAAAATAGCGTTTCAAGCTGCACAACACTTGCTTTACTATTTTGGGTGACAAATGCAAATTTAGAAGCATGTTCTTCATTTTTTCTCCATAATTAAGCCTATATTAGCTTGTCTCTAGTGAATATGAAGCTTAAGATAGCAAATAGGTAGAGCTTTCCAAATAAACAAGAAATTTCCTATCAGTTGGACAGTTTTGCAGAAACTCAATCTTAAATTTAAGGAATTAAAAATCGCATTCCTTGCAGTCCTATACTTGGTAGAATATCGGGATGTTATTGAAACTTCCAATTTGCAGATTTTCCAATTATACGAAACACTTGCTCAATAGAATCGTCAACTAATAAACGTGTACCAAATTGATAGAATAATGCAATTTAAAGGATCAGTTTAACGAAGTATCCCCATAAATTTATTAAATTATGCTTGGTGTAGACAAAATTAATAGCCCAAGAAAATTATATTATCGCAGTTGTCAAATAATTTTTACATTTCCATTTACTATTCCCTAATATTCGTTGAGTTGTTAGACAAATGGTTTTTTCCCACCTGGTGTCACGCCGAAAATTGATCTGTTCTTGGGCGAAATTAGAAACGTTAGCACGAATAAAATCAGCGTGTATTAAAAATGGGGTAATTCCATCTGTTTGACTTTCGTTCGGTTTGTCCGTATATGAATCTATAATGTTCCCACAGGAACCATTCAGTCACGAAACAATTTCAATTCTTTTTTCGTCTCTGCTAATATTTTAAAGGTACGTTGTTGAATCTCACTTATGATTCAATTAAATTGCGAAATTGTGAAACTATCGAATAGAAAAATTAGAAATTAAAAATTTATTTAATGGAATATTAACAAAAGCAGTTGTAATAACCCACAATCAAATTACATTGTAAAAGATTAATTACAAAGGGAATAACATGGTTACACTCGGGAGAATTCCTTCTGTATGTTTTCATTTTAATTCGATTTTACTAGGGCAACAAAATATTAACGTTAAATTCTTGATAACAGCGTATTTTCGATTTGAAAAGTTTTAATTAGAAAGTTACGATCTAATGTGACGGTTTACAATTAAACAGTATGAATTATTTTTGAAAATTCATCAATTCCGGCTGGAAACAAACGAGTACAATTTAGATTCGTTAGTTACGATTTGTCGCTCGTGTTATCATAAATAGTTACCTTCTATTGTTGCAAATGCAAGATTGGAAAAGTAAAAAATAAAAAACTGACAGAGTGAGATATTAATTTTCTAAAGTATAAAGTTTTTCCGTATTTAAAACAATGCTAGGAGAATATTAAAACGTTGTATAAAATATGAGTTTGTCTCGTATAAATGACATGATGTTTGAAAAATGGAAGAGAGAAACTGTCTGAAAATTCTTTATCAAACACGAGACCTTTTACATTCCTTACGATAACCTTGTGTGTAACTATGAAGAGTTAAACCCGCTATTCCTTAGATTTAAAATTGACAAATTTCAAATAAATGCAGTAATGTTGCTTTATAAAGGTGCTGTCTGTGCATTTGTGGCGGCTTTGCTTTAACAAATACAAAAATTGATATTAAATTCCAAGTATTTATAAATGATGGTGGAGCGTGATGCACGATACTTCTTTTTGCAGTTAACCCAATGCAAACAAACAACAGTATCATCCCATAAATTGCCCTAACAAACAATATCTGTACGCGGTCAATTTTACATTATGTATTAATGTAAATCAAACAAGTTGTTGTAATGCAAATTCTATTTTACACCCATATTGGGACACAATCCACTTTATTCTGTGTACGTTGTTTTTTTGTTAGTCATTTTGCATATAATTCACCTCAAAATTGCACACAATATATCTTGAAAAGTTTTATATTAACTTCCGTTGAAATGAGGCTCATCTAGCGAGCAGGAATGTGAAAAGGAGACGAGACAATGGAATTGGCGACAGTAGAGAAGTGTTAGCTTGTTCTAACAAGGGGGTGGTTTTACGGCAACAATCGCACTCTACCATTCTACAGCCATCAAGTCTGAAATTACAGCTGAAATTCTGGGATTTGTACAATTCAAAAAATATCACCTGCTGAAAGATAAAGTCTTCAATTTAAATAAATACAAACAGGATTTCATTGGCACTTAATGAAAGACAAGAATCTGACTGCTATAAATTGCTAAATTTGCTCGACGTTAATTGCCTTATTACACACTGTTGTACTAAGTATAGTTTTGCTTTCATCTAAAAAATTCCGCGTTTTTATTTTCTCGATTTACAGTTGCAAATATAGACCGAATATTTCCAAGAAAATATTTAAAATCTGCCGATCCGTTTGGCGTGGATTTTTGTTGTTGATTTTCTCTCCATTCACAAGTGACAAAAGAGCGATAAATATGAATAATTATACCTTGACGCGCACATCTTCGTGGCAACATGCAATCCCAAGGATCATTTAATGTGTTTCATGTCAATCATCCTAATGATATTTCGGAGAACCCTTTTCATTTTGCAGTTCAACTGTAATGAGCGCGCGAATGACGACGCCAACAACAGCGGAAAAGCGAACGCTCGAGCCGACGCGCCGCGCCGGCTGTTCCTGTTCATATTTCAAAAGCTTGTCGCTCCCCTGGATCCTTTTTTTATACAATATCTAATGGTATACATATATAATTGGATAAAAGAGAGAACGAATGAGATGGAAGATAATGTTACAATATGGTTTAGAGTAGATACGAATGGGAACAGATTCGTCATCTTTACAACAAATCTGTCATAGGACACCCTTTTATAGCCGATATTTGAAAAGAATTGGGAAACTGGTGATTATCGGCTAAAATGGGGATGATCCGAATCTCTATAGCTTTATTAATTTGTATCGATCAGTAGACGATTTAATTTAAAACATTCTATAGGACTCTAGTCATCCATATAATTACAATGAAATTGCATGTCTTACTATCTAATCGATAAATCCAACATAAATCTTTTATTATTCGTATACATTGAAAATCCTATTTTCTACTTGCACGTGTTGTTTACAATTTCCATAGAATTATTAAATTATATCGAACGTTCGGATTTTATTCTTTTACAATAGGGATGTTGCTAAAATACCGTAGCAGAAATCGAATCGGATATAGATTAAAAAAAATTTATTTCAACTGCAGCGGAAGCGGAAATAGAAACAAAAAAATAACAGATAGGAGAAAGGTGGATAAAACAGGATATCCATGTTTTTGCAATTATCAATAATATCAATGAATTACTTTGTTCCAACTTCGCATACATCTTGCAATCAGCATAAATGCGTTCGTTTTGGAAAAAAAATAAAAATTCATATATATTACGGCTAAAATGGAATACCAGAAGGTTGGGTTAAGTCTAGTGGATGTGTAGGGCCAAATAAGCTACAAAGTCTCTATTTTGATAATTAAGTACAAGGTAAATAAGAATAACACTTGAATAAACATAAATAATAGTCATAAGAATATAAAATTGACTTCAGTAGCTATGTTGGTGACTAATTGTCTCTGTTGCGTAGACTTTCACTAAATGTCTTCAAAAAATTAGATCTATTGCTCGAAGATGGGCATACAAACCTTGTGCAAGCATAAAGAACGCTGAAAAGTACTACTTCTAACATTTTCTGTTTAAAAAAATAAGTACCCCATTTTTCCCTACTAGTCGGACAAAACATAATTTTTACTTTTTTCTGTTTTTGCTAATACTCTAGTAATTTTTCTATGAGCACAATTTTACAGATAAGACTTCTGCGAATTTGTATATTCATATACAAAATAATCATCTAATTTCCATGCCTCTCCGAACGTTAGCTACCCCGTTTAGTTCGAACTTCTACAAAAAAACTTGGAATAATATCAACTGTTCATCAATTCCCTAGAAAACTAATTAGTTTAGCTGAAAATTTGCTATGCATTGTTACAAAATCGGTGAAAACTCGATAAAATTGGCTAAATTAGAACGGAAAACTTGCAAAAAGTACCAGAAGACACATGCTTCAAGATTGTCCTCTGGAGCTCCGAATTCAATCTGCATTTTCAAAAACAAAAACGCTTGTAAATGTTCCTTGAAATGCTCTTTCAAGTGCTATATCTTACCAAACAAGGGACATATCGATAAATTAGCTTTTTTCGGGACCAATTTTTTTTTAATTACAATTTTGTGTAATTTTTCCAGAAAATTATTAAACTAATTGGTGACTTGAAAAGCTTTTTTAATTTGATACTTACAGTGAGAATATCTTTGCAAAATCGATAATATTCGCAAAGTTATAAGGAAAAGATGAAATAATTAAGGAAAAACATGCATTGTGCGGAATTTTTCAAATCAAGAAAGGTCATGGAATGTTGCTTACATTCTAATCGCACCTCATCAAACAAGTGATTATCAAATTGGTAATTTGCGGATAGCATGTCGGAACAGCTGTTCTCCGGGCCAATTTCGGTGAATTCATACTTGCATTATTTTAGCAATCTCTATTAGATATCCGTTTAAAAAGGTGAAAAACAGAAGCAGAAACAAAGGACCCAAATTTCGTGGAAATTCCGCGATTTCGGAACTAGAAGCAGATCTACAACAGATAAATCCACTTCTTAATCACGAACGAAAATAACATCTCTGTCTATAATCCGAAAGAAAGACTTTAGTTAATCTTTGACCGAGATAACGGTGTGAACAACTAATTGTGTTCAGTACAGGAAATGATTTAGGGTGTAGTGTTTGTTTCCTTATATGACAACATTTCCTCTATTTGTTCGATTTCAACACACAGAGTCATAATAGTAGACCATATATTTTTGTATACATTGTCTATTTATTTACAAATTAATTTGTGTCCATCTTTGTCTTGATTGCAATACTTGTCTGCATGAACTGTAAATATTCATTGGGCCGTGGGTAAATGTGCACGTGACATTACAACCAAACATTGCCCATGTTGTAATCACCGTCGAGACTCAATATTCAATTCACAGTTTGTACTAACTGACATTTGTGTTATTGATGGGACTAATTAGTAGTATAGGAACACATTAAAGGGGAAGTGAACTAATATAAATGTGAAATTATCAAATAAATGACCATACTGTACATATATCCTCCTATATTGCCCTAATGTAATAAAAATTTAATATCTAACATAAGGATTTGATTATGCTATTTTATACGGTTATAGTTAGTAGTGGTGCAAATTTCTGGTAACTTTACGACTCCTTGAATGTTAACTAAAATTACCATCCAATAATAAAAAATGAAATTATCTGCATATCGTAAGACAAGAAAAAGCGAGTTAATTTCACCGAAAAATTTGTGCAATAAAATGTGCGTTTTCACCGACAAGTTTCGCCTTGTAATTTGCATTAAAATTAAAATTCCATTCGAGCCAGTTTTGTCAGGCAATTGGCCGGCCTTCGGTATGTCCAACAAACGTGTGCTACAAGCCTTATACACTTCAATAAATTACAATCGAATTTAGAACAACTACATCATTTTCTAGAATTTTGTAATGACGACGGTAGTCAATTATTGATTGCCAACGGTTAAAGGCAGTTATTGAGAGAATTCCAATACAATGTTCGACTACCATTCATATTTCATCGTTTCTGACAATATCAATCAGCAGAAGGTAAGTTTCACATGCGGCCAATAAAATTTGTATGGGCATATCGAAATCATTACACTTTTAACGGCTTGGAATAGATTCTTGATCCCCTGCGAAAAGTTTCTCATTTATTTTCCAACGATCAACACGCAATTAGAAAAAGTATTTCAAGATGCATCTAATGAAGCTTTTTATCTCTGAAAATTCACATGCAATCTTAGAGCATACTTTCCTATATTGTGCGAATATTTTTATATTTTCCCCCATAACTTGGCCAACGAATCTCACGCAATCAACTGAACTGTGAGTGAATTATCTTCAAGCATAGGGTTTAAAGATAAGTTCTATTAGTTGAACAAGCAAAATTGCTCGTCGAAAAGTTGGTCAAAAGGTGCTCTTTTTGGGGAATCTTGCGGTTTTCATCAGTCAACTACACGCCTAAAAAGACGAAGAGTGACCCGAAGGCCCGTGAACCTGTTTTTGTCATTTTTGTTGCATTGCGTCATGACTAAATTACGAAAAATGATTTTCAACACCGAATATTTGTTCCTCGATGAACAAGGAGGGCGATAACAAAAAAAGCAATAAATTTAAAAAATTAACAATCGTTTTATCGGCGTAGTTGACTGACAAAAATCGCGACATTTTTCCAAAAAGAGTTTTTTAACCAACTTCCCGATGAGCTACGGGGTTCAATTTCTGCTAAAATAATCTCCAAATCTACAAATCCTCTTTTTTCAGAGCACTTACCAAATAAAGGACTTTTCGTCAAACTTTTGAATGGTATAGCGAATCGAAAGCGCTTTCCAAATCTCCAAAAAATCGACGAAAACTTATTGATAATACAATTAACGCTTAGGAGAATGAGTAATAGATAATGGAAATTTTTATTATTGCAATAAAATATATACGATTTTATAGACAATTTTATCTACTTTCAGAGTTGCGTATTATTTTTGAAAAAAATTTGCTCGCTGACCAGAAAACCGGCAGGAAAGGCGATATTGGTGTCCAAGTAGAGCATTAGGGGTGCATTTTAGGAAAATATGTTCTAAATTTTCTTCTGTAACTCAAGATTGCATCCGAATTTGAAGTACTCTAATTCCGTTTCAAATTTATCAAGCATTTTTGTAGTCGGGACAAATATAGGTAGAAATTCTATTGCATGGCATGATGTCTATTTTTTTTGCCAAATGATAGCCGATTAAAACGGTAATATTCGTTTAGTTAATCCATGAAGAGGATAATCCTCGGATCAGTTCATATTCCGTTCGCACGGGGAACAATGAAAATTTGCTACTGCAATATATTCGATGGCTATTACCGACTACAACTGCCACCATCGTACACGATGTGGGTAGTGTTCAAGTCGGCATTATTGAACTGCATGTTTCAGGTAATTAATATACGATCTCATGGCTTCATTAAGCTTGGACGGGCCGACGCCGTTCACAGCCGTTAATTTAACATTACGAGATGTTAATAATGCCGTTAACGACTGTTGATCATGCAAAAAACCAGATGGATATCGATAATACAAGTCCTAAGCGAAGCAAAAAAGAAACAGTCAACATGGTATACATAAATGGTACATAAACTACACATAATAAACGAATAGGTGTGCGTATATAAAAAAGAATTTATATCATTTTGTCAACTGTGACGACAGTAATACGGGTTTTGCACGCATTGTTTTTATTAAAATTGAAAAGGCATGTTTCTATTTGTATTTATTCGATTGTGGTTGTATTGTGGATATTTGGTAGAATTTAATACGAAAATTAATGTGACAAGCTTAAATTCCCAGATTTACAAGTACAGGTTTTCAGGATTAAATTCTAGCTTTCTCTATTACACACAATCCATCAAATATCACCTTCTCTATGTATAAATGTAGCTTTTTCAGATGAATACACCTAATTAGAGTTTAAATATTTATTTCGTTATTGTAAATTTAATAAATTTCGTGTTTTTTTTTGTTTTCAAATGAGCCGAAATCAGTAAATCTAGAAAGGTAACAAATACGAAAAGGGTAAGTTTCGATTTCAAAACAGGTTTCTTTGTGTGTGCACTGAAAATGGAATAACAAAGGAACATTACAATATTTCCAATGTGTACAAATCGACCTCATTATACATTTAACAACCCGAACATACGATAGTAACGATCAATTCATTGTTGCTTTAACTTTGAATAATCGGCCAACATTGCGCACACATGAGT
Organism: Hycleus phaleratus; assembly: GCA_013841185.1. Classification (NCBI taxonomy): domain Eukaryota; kingdom Metazoa; phylum Arthropoda; class Insecta; order Coleoptera; family Meloidae; genus Hycleus; species Hycleus phaleratus. The sequence continues at coordinate 1,808 of JACDRP010000681.1, read as the reverse complement.
GTTTAACATTGGTCCAAGGATCATTAGTGAAATTGATAAGGTTCGTATTGTTGTGAACAAGGGCTATATGTAGAACATTTAGGCATTTATCTTGTTTGAATCATGACACAAACAACAATACGCCTCTATATTTGAGAATATTTTCTCCACTGATTGTGTTAATCGAATCAAGGGTTGCGTGGGCTGTTAATTGGACAAAAACAAAACTTATTAAGATTGATTTTACTAACTAAATTTGTCGTTTAGTTCAATTTCTTCCATTGTAGAATCTAGAATTAGAAGGTTAGTGATTCGTGTCGGCATCAGTCTAGAATTGTTGCATGTCCAACAATTGTCTGTCTTGGAGAAGTCAGTAAAAATCGCTGCTTACTACAATATCCAAGTAGAAGCAGAAAGTATGGAACGGACCATCAATTTCCACCTGGATAACACGCAAACTAGCAACAGAAAACTAGGGGATCGAGTCGTATACTTCGGGGTGGTGTACTCACGCACCCTCGCATCCATCAAAGTGGTAGTCGTATATGGTGGTTGGTTGGTAGCATGCCGTGCTAACGGTCCGACATGATACCGACTGGTACAACCTTAATAGGATTTTGATATTATATGAATAACATATATTTTGCTTGCAATCACTTTTTAAATCTAAAGCTCTGAGAACTTAAATTACCGGCCGTTGTCAAAACTATGAAAGGAACATTGTGCGACTAATAGTGCGTTTTAATATTCGAAAATGATGATCGATGGCTGTCACTTCAACAATAATTGAAATCTAAATCGTTCTTCCGCTAGAGCAGTTTTTTAGAAATTTATTACATTGCTCCCAAAACAACACGCAATGTCTCGTCTTACACTAGAGAAATTATTAAAATTTAATCAAAAATTCATGAAACTAGCCTCTTAGAAATATTCGCCTATTACTTTACTGTGAAAATAACATTTTCAATACAACTGGGACTGCCGCATGTGCGGTTGACGTGTACCACACAACATAGATTTGAATTCATACAATTTTCATTTGCTTAAATTACAACAGTTAAGAATTAAAAATCTAGATTTAATTGTTCGAGAAAAATGGAGAAAATTATCCGTCCTCTCGAGATAAATATGAAATATTTTAAACATTCAAAACAGCTACATTGTAATTTAAAAGTTAAGGACTTCTACCCTCATTAATATTACTATTCATGAAATAACCATTAGAATAATGATCTAGGAAGGCGAAGGCAAAATAACGATGAGTTGGGTGCTAAATTTCAAAATCCAATCGTAAAAAATAATAATTTTTAAGAACTAAAAATCAAGTTCAATCAAATATCACAAGAACCAACTTTCTTCTTATGCGAGCGTTATGGGCGCCAATGTGGCCAAAATTGTTCTGTTTCCAAAATTAGGTTTTCTAACACTGCGTTGTTCATTTCTTAAAACTGTCATAAGAAGTAAATCTTTGATAAGGCGCCAATTTTTGCCGCAATGGCACTAATTACGAACAAAAATCTTAAATTATTTGTGCTTGGCGACGAATTTCTTCCAACAGTTGGTAAGATTTAACGAGCAAAAGAAAACAAAAGAATGAGCGCCAATTTTGGTTGAAATTTGCAATTTTCCAAAATTTCAAACAAAATTTTCTAGACTTTATAAGTTCTACTGGACTATTAATTTCTTAAAAATATCACAGGAAGCAAACTTCTGATGAAACCTCAATTTTTGCCAGAGTAGTTGACATCAGACATTTCACCAACAGTTGGTAAAATTTAACGAAATACGAAAACAAACAAGATAGAGCTGTTAAGGGTGCGGTTTAGTTA
>JACDRP010000680.1:0-28063 GCA_013841185.1 Hycleus phaleratus | reverse complement strand
TTAGAAATTCACATTTTTGCCGGTTAAAAGTATGAGATGTATTCCTTGCGCTTAACAAAACTTCGTAAAAAAATGCCTAGTGGAATTATAAGAAATAATGGTTGACGATTACTACAAAATTTGCCGACTTTAAAATGCTTAGGGGTGTTGCACCCCCAACACTCCACCCTCGGATCGTCCCCGTGCCCTTTCAATTCATTAGAAAGCTCAATGAAAAGTAAGCTTTCTAAAGTCACCACTTCAAAATTTTCTTACAATAATTTAAAAAATCGGAGATTTTTATTTGATAATTTTTTATTAATTATTATAAAAATCGATTTAGGTGATAATTCTGCGGCTGTTGTTGCCCTACTAAGCTACTAATGAATATCGAAATGTTCCAAAATTAGACTTTATTTTCGCTCATTAATTCAATGATTAATTATATCCGACTAACAATAAATTTCTAAACTTTGTCGGTCAGAATTTGGACACGATAAAAACATCACAGTTGTTTGCACAAAATTCAAAGCTTTTACTATTTTCGACTCCATAATTCCTGTTCGTTTTGATAAACAATTACATTTTTCTAATGGTCTCTGATTTTTTTTTAAATAAACTTGTCATCTATGAATATAAATCCATTTTCAATTTGCAACAGTTTTGCATTTGCCACAACATTTGGCCGGTTGATATTCCTGCAAATTCCACATCGATTAGTTCTCTTGTAATTCCTGTTCGCCTGCTAGAAGGATTGCAGTAAAACCGACCACGCTGATGGGGAATCCGCTTCAGGAAAATGTGTACGAACCGCTTGCCTAACCAATATATTGAAAATTTCCTGCAAAACTATACTTGAAGCGCCATCTCTTCACAATATTATCAACTAAATAAAAGTTTTCAAATCTTTTTCGAATATCAATTAAAAATTTCTTAAAACAATTTTAATCGAGTGATTGATTTTTATTTGGTTTTAATTGAATTGTTAATTAATTGAAGTTTTTCAATATAAAGTTGAGTTGGTTTGTTTTTTATCGCAAAATTGCCAGCCATTAGATTTTGAAGAATTTTTCGAAAAGTAATGTTTGTTTAAAGCGGAAAGAGTTGGAGAACTTCTTAATTCGTTCAGATTATTTACATTATTACGACAGTATCTAAACGATACAGAGTTCCAGTCACTTCATTCCTGTTATTATTCATTGTTCTTTCTAACGGGAGAATAAAAAAGATAAAATAATGAAAAAAATAAAACAGGGACGAGAATGAAATGATGAAGGGAAGATGGTGGTAGTGGTAGTAATAGTCGTAGTAGAAGTGGATTCATGGCCGGACGCTGTGCCAACAAAAACACCACAAATTGTGTGCAGTTTATGCAAATAATGTAGATGAGATTTTTCTCTTCTCTTTCGTGCCATAAAATGTGGCGTTATCCTGCTTTGCGCACTTTGCAACATTTTCTTATTAAATAACGGCTAACTAGTTAGACTACTGGCGGCAGATAAACAAAAGTATTCCTCTATAATTGAATTATAGATTTATATTTTTCATAAATTCCATATTGCAAATAGATTTTTCAAATACGTAAAAGATTTCTCAGTTATAGATAGAAATGCTAATCGTTATCAACGAAAACTTCTTGTATTCTCTACCAAACTCTCATCAAATTTATGACATCGTCCAAGTGTCAAACTTTTTCATGTATAGTTGAATATGGAAAAGCGACACAAACGAGGAGAGAAGCAAAAAAATTACTGCATGTCTTTTCAATATTTTTTCCAAACTGTTAAAGTCATATTGAGTTCTCTCAAATATACCCCATCACCAACCCATCATCTACCTACCACCACCACCACCATCGACCGGAACAGGAAACGTTCCGTCTTTCAAGGAGCAATACGTGCGTCACAACATTTTCAGCATATTTCACCAATGCGAATGTGTTACATAAGTTAAAGTTTGAAGCGATGAACTTTTGACTTGAGGTATCACGTCCCAATAAATCAATGATTAATAATGAAGTCGGCAAGATATCCTACGATAGGATAACGTAAAATATGACCACCGATCAGAGCTGCTGTACGCTCGCACGAACTTTTCCTCGAAATGAAATGTGAAATATATTGCTAGAATCGTAGATTATTTCAATTTTTATTTGCATCTTGTAATTGTGGCGGTAATATCGTAAATATGGAGATCACGTTATAATTTCAAATCTGGCGAAATATGTTGAATTGTTAAAGGGGGTGTAGTTGTTATAAGGCTATGTTGTCCACCTTAGTATAGAGGGTACTGTTTTAATTATATCAGGACGTACGGAATAATAATTGGAATCGGTTAATCCTGGCACAACGACCAGAGAAGAATAGGACAGGATTTGCAATGCGGAGGATTTCTACTATCACAAATCACTTTTACTGCCAACCGTATGTGTTACGCGCCAGAACCTTTACTAATACCATGAATATCTCAGATTTAATTTTGACTCTTTAATATATAGAATAGACGACAATTCAATATTATTGTCATTGTTGTTGTTTCCAATTTCGATAATATTACAATTTCAATTTTCTACATTAATACACGAGAAACAATTATAATTTGATTTCAACATTGATTTATCCTTCATGTTGAAACAATTACGGTAACAGCGGCAGTTACAAGTATATGAAACCACACCATGATCATAAAGAGACTTTACTAAAGCTATAAATTTAGACGCTTTGTACTGGACAAAGTCCACTACGTTGAACAAGTCAAAAGAGGTATTTACGGAATATTCTCTCTAGTATAGGCGAGTTTTAGTCACCTTATGGGTGTCGCATTATATGCAATATAGTCCCTTTAGGACATTAAATATTACACTTCAATATACAGGATCAATATGTAATCGGTGCTAGAAATTTATATTAACAAGAAAAAAAAATATCAAAGATCGACCGTGACAGGACTTGAACCTGCAATCTTCGGATCCGAAGTCCGACGCCTTATCCATTAGGCCACACGGTCCTTGTTATCCTCTTTTCGAAATTTTCTACACATCCTGTATTGTCCTCGAAACTATTCAATTAATATATTTATAGTTTTGAATATTTATGTATAAATTTTAAATATGAGAACGTTTTCGAATATTAAATTTTTCATTTCATCGAATAATAATATTGATAATAACAACAACAACAAGATAAACGCCGTTCACAAGGCGTCTAAATAAGCGTGATCTATGGTCTGTAATAACGCGCGAATGGAAGAAACAAGAAATCATGTTTAATATTGACGCCACTTATCAGATGACTATAATGGTGTGTTAGAGAAGGAGAACATTATCCTTGTTTTTAGTCTGTGCCTGTTTTCCTGCCGAGAGTTTGGCTAGATTTCAGTCGTCCATCACTAGTAGAAATCATCCGGCCGTCTGGAGCATGTTATATACGACTTTTCCATACTGGAGCTTTCTTGGCTACGTTTAGTGACTGAAACAGATCCGGACTTGCGATATCTACAAACAACATTAATTCTATTATTTTTCTACAATTTTAATTAATAGATGAGTAATGTTATTGTTGGATATTCAAGAAAATGTTGTTTATTTGTAGTTGAAATGTACAAGTTGAATTTTTCGGTTATTGTTAAAGTTGGCGTTATTCCGGTTCTGTGTTATCAAAGGCGTGGAGGCCGCTGATACCAAACGATACGTCTAACCGACATGAAGTATGGCTGACAAGCGGCCGTTCTTAATGACACTGTCAAAGGTTTGCTTGATTTGTGACGGCAGGTTTCGATTAAAGGCATCAGTTTCAGACCTCAACGGAAAATATGGCAGTACGCCATCACCGCCTCTTCCTCCATTGGCAAGCTAATGGCGCCGAACTAGTGACGGATGGCCGTCTTGGCGATGATACACACACACACACAATTACAACCAAAAATACGTCAATATTCAACTGTTATCTGAAAAGAATTAATTTAATTCGTTTCTTAAACGTTCCGTTTTATTGTCATTTGAATTGTTGTACAAAAACGAAATGAAACAATTCTCAATTGCCTATTGTTGTGTCAACCTTTATCGATACGTTTTCTATTCGAAAATACCGTAACAACTATAAAAACATTCAAATAAGCATGACACTTTAGCAGACTTGACAATAGTGATGGTCGTAACGACATAGTCAAGGAAAAAGGTGGCGGAACGGAGGCATGCTGAGCTTAGGAATGACCTCAATTGAGATGCGCGTCAATGTCACGTACAAATTTGAAGTCAATCCCCTAAGGGTGCACCATTACCACCAACAATTTCGAATAATTCTCGCAAATGATTAGAGAATATAATAAAATTTAACCCGGCGCCTCCACCATTTTTCTAACGCTTTACTTGTTTGAATTTTATGTAAATTATAATTAATTATCTTATCAGCAAAAGTTGTTTAATCAGTCTGCACTGATTTTCGTCTCTAGGGGTAGACGATTGTTGTGCCTTCAGGGTGAATTTCTAAAGTTGTACAGAATCGCCTGGAAGCATAATGGTTTAAAACTGGTTGAGGAACAACTGGATGCAAAGCCTGATTTACGTTTTTCCTACGACAGATTTTAATGTTATTTCGAGTCACAAATTGTTTAAATTGCGTCGTGACTCAGAGAGACGACACTAACTGGCGCTCATTAGAATGAGCCTGGATTCACCTTATATTTATTCATATTATTGAAATGAATCTCGAGAATACTTGGACTTGGTCTTGTTCTTTATTTTATTATTTGAATTTCGTTTTGTATATTGTTGCCGGTTGGAAATTTTCAAACGATTAGAATGCTGTTTTTTAATCATTTTTTTATATTAAAATTATAATGAGATTTTGGTAATATTAGAATCGGTTAATTAAGGGGTTACTGTTGTAGTTTATTGTACACCAGTAGGTGTGCTATTTTAATACGACATAAATATGTGGAAATGGTTAGACCGTCACATTGCATCGTTACGTCCGACTACATGCAATATACATAAAGTTTTATCGTTTACCACATTTTAGACTATGTGTTATTTTTATATAGAACAATCATTTCCCAGTCGCTCTCTAAATATTTTTTAATTTGTTTAATCGTTACATTTATTGGTAAAAATTTTATAGACTTTTATAATTAATTTCCAATGACATGACACTTTTCCAATCCATTTGTTACAATTTCCTGGATTGTATCATGTTGTTCGATTTTATATGCGGGCTTAGATAACACAATTCTCATAGAATTCTATAATAACGCATATCCAACAATATTATTGATGATAATTCAATAATTAGATGATATTTTAATGTTTTAGATATGACACAATACACATCTAGTTTTGCTTATCACAAATTTATCATTACAAAATGAACCACCATTCGAATTTGATCAAGATCAATTTGGATACCAAAAAAAAAAATTATCACTTATCCGTGGACAGATGTACCGGAAATTCTGGCAGAATACACCACCGCCTCCATCAACATCCCCATTAGGAAAGAGAGGGAGTATAGAGTAACGTCGGCATCATAGTCGACTATGTAATTGCCTCTGGATTTCAATTAACGGCACCAACAAATCAAACCGCTTTAGCTTTTGGACTGAAATGCGCTCGAGGTGACTCCCACCCATTTATGTTCTCTTCAATCCCTTGAAATATTATTCGAGAATTGCTGAATAGAACAGAAAAGGTAATTGGATGGATAAAAATTATACTGTGTGAGAATATAAATTATCAGATACTTTATTGTAATAGGAATTTGACGGTGTTTACTTGTTAGTTTTCAACAAATAATAATTGTTTGTAATTTTTGATGTGTAATACGAGTTTTTATGGTAATAGGTGGAATTTGAATAAATCTATCATTGAGATTTTATAGTTTTCCATCGGTACGGCTCAAATCAGATTTTGTTCACAATGAGCGCTATAGAGAGTTGAAGCACGTCACTGTTATACCTTCTAGAAGTGATAAGTCGGCCTGTTGATGGCGAACGAGATTTCGTCTTAAAACACTCATAAACCTGAGACGGCGCCTGTTTATATGAGCAAATAAAAGAATATAAAAGGGGCACGTATTTTACAATTTTTTTCTCCATAATACAAATCATTCTGATTCGAGAATGAATTTCATTAGATTACAGGGTATGATGACAGTGTTGATCAGGGAAAGATGAACGACACCATTTCCTAGTTAGCTAATTAGTTGATCGGAGAGATCGAGAGGAAACATCAACTGTCGGCATCCTCTACACCCATCTACACCGGATCAGTCTCAACGCTTTTAATTAACATTCCTCACCTCACCTCCTCTAACTCTATATAGCTCTTTCCCTCTTTCAAGGCGTTACTTGCAAATTAAAGGCAATAACTGCCAGAATGAACATTGGCAAAACGTTACACATCTCTGTGTGCAGACGTCGTTTTTGTTTGCTAATTGTTGAATTAATTCCATGTCCTTTCTATCATTAATTCAATTGGAAAACAACCAAACTAATCAATTTTTTCTTGTGATATTTAATTAAGTTGGTTTTGTACGATTTAAAAAATAATATTCGTATATAATGGCAACGAATTTTATGCGATATAACCCAAAGTCCAAGAGAAATAAAAATATTTCAATATGTTGTGCGCTTTAATCCTGAAAGTACTCATCTATTACGCCAGAGAGTGCCGTAAGCTGGCGAATACGGGTGCCTTCTAAGTGATTCATGTATTGTTTCTCGTTTAGGCTCACAATCGTAAACCACCAGAAATTATGTCTTTACAGGCAAGGCATTAAATCGCGCACACTTCCAAATAAAAAATGCAAATGATGCCGTTGAATTATTGTTATATTTTATTTAAAACCCCAACAACAACAACAAGAAAAAACAACGTATTTGTCATATTTTTATTAATCCATATAGAAAAAATCTATTAAACAACAATTTGAAATGAAATCAAAATTAGATTGTTCCACTTCATTCGTCCGCCCCAAAATTGGAATAAATAACTATGCAAACAGTAATAAATTAGAGTGAAAGTTTGTTTTTTTTGTGTTGTTATTATGGATGTGTATGTGCCAACCAAGCTTCGGTGAGCGCCCATTTTGAAGCTCAATGTCGTTTTTGATTTACGATAATTTTGTGAAAATGAACGCAAATTCCCATTTTGAAGAACAAATATAATTTATTGCAGGTCGGTGTGACTGCATTTGTACCGATTACAGTTGATTTATGCGACTCACACAGAAGATACTTTTCTGTCTCCTGTTAAAGTTACAATAGCAAACCACTCACGATAAAATTGAAATCAATCGATCAGAAAAATTAATTAAATTATAACGAGTTGGGAAATTTGTAGGAAAAAAGAGACGTTCGCCCGGCGCATCCACCATTTTTACACTACTTTATTTTCAAATGGATTTTTTTTAATAAAATTTCAATTAGAATTTCAGCCAACTAGTACAATAATAATTCATAAACTTTATGTTGATCACAATGGTAACATAACAATTATAATAACAGTTGAATTAAATAGATAAGGCTACAAGGATGCATACACTAAAAACTGTAGAAATTAACGTAACGACGTCGAGTTCTTCCCCTCCGAACCTTTGGGTATCATCAGAAATTTGCATCATCATCGCTACAAAACAACTCCACTTTCTATTATCAAAGAAAATAAATTCAATTGTAAAGACGGAAAATATTATTAAAATTAAATGAGGATCGAGATAGAGATAGCGTTAGAGATAGAGAAATGGAGATGTGTTGTTGATATTAAATTGAATCCAACACAAGACTACTTTAAAGTGGTCATCAGATGTGGCTGACAGTAAGGTAGTAGATTCGTCAAGTTGTTCAATGACAAACACTCTGCTAGCTCAAGGGGCCGTATTATAGTTTGTTTGAATGCTTGTCGGCTAATTAGTATAAGAAAGGTCGTCTTCTTCCGCCGCTGTCACTCACCACTTTACAAAAGGATCATAGCCAGAGATAGGAACGAATTAATTAATACGATGAAAGTGCTTTTGGACAGACGCCGAAAGGCCCAACTTGCCCCCTTTTATATAGTTTAAAACTATAATCTTAAATCTGTCGTTGTTATTACCAGATTGTATACAATATCATATTCCCAAAACGTCCATTATTTTACGTTTTGTTATTGAACTATCTGAATTTATCTATTTGTAATGTAAACATTTCTTAGAGAGAACCACCATAGCGAAAAACTGACATCGTAACAAACTCCCATAGGTAACATACGTTCCTATAACTGGACACAATAATCGAGATGTCGCCGTTTAACCCCTAGTGGACAAACATTACCAAACATCGACGCGTATTTCAAACCGCCAAAGCGGCGATATTGGCCAGTCCTAAAAGACTTATAATTCTAAACATACCGGCAACAATTTCCTGAAATCGATCAAGACAACGAAACTGAACAATCGTTCCGTTTTAAATATTAAATTGTTCTAAAATTACAAAAACAATTTTATTTGTGATTTGTTGTAATAAAACAGCGCTTGAGAAAACGCAGCCAAAAAAAAATAACCGAATAATAAAAGATACACATGTAAGAGGTGGGGAATAACCTGAAAAATCATAATTTCAGTTTGTGCGCACAAGAAAATGACAACTTTTATTTACATCAGGGGAAATTTAAGAAAGATTTCCTCCGAATATAGTAGACGGCACCAATTGTTTGAGAATTTCTTACAAAACTCGGCTTAATATATTTTTAGATGACTATAAGCCGAACACGGGGCAGGGGATATCAACGTATAAATAACGCTATGCAAAGCGAACAGGAAAAGGTGTTGATTATTTATGTAGCATTTTTCTCTAATTTACATTTTTCTTGGGTTAAATTTCTAAGCAAGTTTACATTAAATTACTGTTGGCAGTTATATCGTAATTTTGACGTAAACATTAAAATTATTATCCCGAAAAAAGAGCTTTTGTACAAATTAATCGATTTGATGATAGTAGAACCGGTGAATTGTAAAGCCCCATCTCTGGTCTTGCTGGTATTCATCACAAAACAATAATCTTAAAAATCAATGGTGCATAGATTTGGTGGCGAAAGTTGGAATAATAACTCAAAACCGTTCGAGTGGGTGGTGTGTTCGGCTCACTCTTACAATTCTCTCTCGTTTACTCCTTCTCTTCACTATAGCACCAAACGTATGAATGTAGTTTTAACAATCAGTTCAAATGAGAAGAGGCAAATCGTCTTTGTTCCTCTCCGTTCCGTTCAATGGCGGTAGTGGTACACAGAGGCCATTCGTCATTTCATCGTAAATGTGGTATGGGTATTGTAGGGGTGGTTTTGAATTGTTTCAGGGCCATTGCAAATGAGCCTCGAACAAATCATGTTTAATTGCATCAATGGTCTCGCCATAGTTAAAGCCAATGTTCAAAACCGACGAATTCTACTTATTCACTTCACTGTTAAATCAAATTTATGGATAAACTTAATTTCGTTTCGAGACTTTATAGTGTTTAATTCTAATCCATTATTTGTTTTATTGTTGACTGGAACTGAATCGTTTCGTTGAAGTTTAAAGGGTATAAATGAGGAAATATCAGCCCCCAATAATCAATTATAATAAAACGATTTCAAATTAAAAATTTGCAATTAGTTCTAATTAAACTACAAAAAGTGAATGAATGATGGTTTATAAGTAAAACTGGAAATGTCCTGGAGCTAGATGATAGTAGTGGTGGTGGTAGGATGCGCCACCGGAGGCTACTAGTAATAATTACTGTTGCACATGGTGTATCCAATTCTAAACTAACCCCCGTTTTCTAGTAGCAGTATAGCCACCCTTTCGCTAGAACCATTGTAGAATTTAACTTTTAAAAGCATGCATATAATCATTAACATAAACTACACTTATCTAACATTGCAGAATATGGATCAGTCTTGGTCTCTATGTAAAATCTCTTGAACGTCGCGTTCCCGATGAGATGCATTTTAATTTTAAACAACATTCTCGATTATTACCCCAATAATTCTTTATGTATTTTAATAAGAATTTTTTATGTTGTAATTTAAATTATTGTTATATAGATTCGAGTTAATTTAATTAAAATGATGTTGAAAAATGATGATAATTATGAGAAGATTGAATTGAATGAGAAGGGTTGTCACGATTCTTCTTCTATTCGTTCTTGTTCTTGTCTTAGTTCGTCTTCGTCTCTACCCTCGGGCCGATGGTATAGTGGTGTCTTAAACGGGCCCCCGTCACGGAATAGGCTCATTATAGCCGACGATGCCGCAAAACACTTATTCCTGACAACTCCACTATTTATACGCATAATAATACTTTGCTCTCCCAGTTAAGACTTATACCCGTCTGTCCGCCGATAAATTACTTATAAAGATTTATGTAATGGAAAACATATATCATTACAAAATTACGGCAATTTTGGAAGAAACGCGATTCAAGACAGTGACAAATGCCACAAATACGAGGGGTTAAATATACTATATATAGAGAGAGAGAAGGAGAAGATATTGTATTCTTTGCCGTGTCGTTGTTGATGACTATTACTTATATTCATACAGCTTAAACGATAATTTTGATCTATTCTTTCATTGTAAAACAAACGATGTAACAATTAAATATCAGACAGGACGACTAATTCTTACTTGGATCGTTTCAACATCCCTCTGACAAATGATTCAATTGTTGCTCTTATACGATCATTAGTTTGAAAGACAAGCCGACAAAGTATTCAACACTTGGCCCGTTTCTCTCTTGATTATATAAATTTTTAACGGTGTTTTATTTTAATTGTAATATTTTTCTTTCGCTTCCTCCCCTGATTGTGGATTCCCGTTGAGATTTCTGGCATGGGTTAAATTCGTATGAATCGAAACCGGGGGCTGTTCTGTGAATAATTGACGACTACATATCATCAAAGCAACTTTTGTTATGTTATGCAATTTACAATTCAGTAAGTGAACTTGACAATTATCTACGTATTCTGTTAGACTTGTAACAATTCTGTTACAAGTTGAGATCTAATGGTGACCGCACCTGTCCGGCTTTTCATCCTTAACCCACCCACATCAAAGACTATAACATCCCATATAAATACAGTCGAGATATATACATACAGATACAGTTAATTCTCTTTGCTTTCAGCTTTCTGTATGTGTTAAGGGTGGAGAATTAAAGTGACGGTTTAAGCTGTTGTTAGACTATGTCGCCCTGTTTAAACTATTTAATCTAAACAAAGATTCTAGAATTACTAGATCTTGATTCTCCCGTTGCTCTATCACTAGAAATTCAAGTAAATATAATAGAAATAAATATAGAAACCAATCATATTTAATTCATTTGATCCAATTCGAATATAGTTCAATTTTCTTGTTGTAATATCATTGTTTGGCGGGCATATACTGTTCTACAATAAATGATATGGGACAAGTTACGATGTTTACCTCAGGGATCTACTGTTTGGTATATGTGGTGGTGGTCGTGGTGTATGAGTGAGAGAGAGACTGGGATAAAGGAGGGTAGTTGAACTGTTCCCGACTGATGCCCAGATAGCCGTTTGTTTATGAGACGGCTTAAACTATGTCCAGTCTAACGGACCTCATATACAATGCTATCTACAGATCCCTTTGGAACTACCTATACTAGAAAAGTCGGTTTCCAACAGGGACTCTGAAAACTTAAATCGAAAGCTTATACCTTAAGAAACACTCACACATGTTTATATCGGAGTAAGAGTAGAAGAGATGGAAGAAGTAAACGGGAAAAAACTACCACCGCCAATATCCTATTTGGTCACTATGACGAGTTATTGCTTATTACGGTTATTTTTATAAAAATAACAAATCGATTTTTCTTCTACTACTTTACTAGAAGAGAAAAATAGTTGAATAGATTTTTTGGAAAAAGTCTTGGATGAAATTCGTTCTTTCTATGTTGTATGTATGCCATTGTCACTGATTGTCCTTTAATATAATTAATTAATTGTGTTATTTAGAAACAACAGTCGACAATGGCTGTTGTTATCATCCTTTCGTCCTCAGGACAATCCATACAAAGACCCCTGTCTTAATCCTTTGTAATTTCAGTTGTACAGTCCGTCAGTCGGTTTTCACTTGCACATAGACAAACAAAACAAAAGACATAAAGTGTTGAAATACTGTCCAAACCAATTTCGCTATTTTATTCCATCAATCATACGTATATAAATTATTGTTTCATTTCGAAATAGCTATAAGGTTGAAAATTAATATAACCAACCTTATATATTAGTTAATAAAAGATAATATAGGGTGTTTGTATTTATAACAACTAGAGACAACTAAACTGGCGATGGCCGCCGTCTTGATGTACTCTTCCCACAGGACATGAAATTATGCCATATATGAACGTACGGCCGCCATTATTCAAACTATACCCTTTAAATTTGTTGCACAAGTTGCTAACTAAATTACATCGTAAATCCTTGTTTATATATTTATTGTAGAACAATATAGGCTGAATTTCTATTTATATGATACCACACACCATATAAACACACTGTATAGATTTTAACTTCTTTTTTTTCAAAACATAGACATGCGTTAAATACTGCTAAATAACTTTACCTAAATTGGGGGATCATTTCAAATTTACACGTTATTATACGAAACGTGGAATATTGAAGAGTGGAAAAGTTTAATCTCTATACGATGGTTATAAATATTCGAGATTTATGGATGTACAAGACTTATAGCAAAAATGTCAGCTATCAATCATAACTGTAAAACATTTTGCGGCTAAATTATCGACAATTTATACGCCGTTTATTCCGAATTGAACGACCCGACTTCTACCTATTATCATCCAGTTTCGCTGGACAGACTCTTAGTTTCTTGTCTTGCTATTTGTCCAAACCAATTTCTGCCAAATTACACATTCTTGTAACTATATTTTGTTACCAATCTTTATCTTTGTAGTTTTGCCAAACGTTGAATCATGCGGTACAGTTGTGTTCCGAATTAAAGGACCCGACTTCTACCTATTATCATCCAGTTTCGCTGACCTTTTTTCGACAGAATCTTAGTTTCTATTGCTATTTTTCCAAACCAAGTTGTGCCAAATTACGTATTTTGTACCTACACTCTAAGAAGCCATCTTTTCCGATTTTGTGTCCGAGAAATACAAATTTTTATCTTTGTAGTTTTTCCAAATGTTGAATTATGCGATACAGTTTTGAAAAGAGCAAGATGCGATTTTGATATTTTCCAAAAGTGTTTTTTCGATACAATAACAAAATTAGTCTGGTAGCTTCATCTCTGGGATCTGTGGCTTTGTGCCTTTTAAAATGAGTTGAGGCCGAATTCGGTCTAGAGTGGACAGAATTTAGTTGTTTTATCGCATCTTCATCTTGATCATAATATCTCTAGAAAAGATTCACCACCATTAATGTACGTGTTTTCCCTTCGTATAGGAAAAGCTTTTAAGGTTCATTATACATTATATGTTGTTGTTTTTTTAATGTTTTATATTTGTCCTGTTAATGGGCAGTGGTTTCCTAATTACATTACAGATTTAGTTATCTTGGTGTTTTCATTTTGTAAATGTTTACGGTCTTTAATTTCAGAAAATATAAAAGACCATTTCTTAATTATATCAGACAACATTTGATAATAAGATTGTGTAGTTGTTTAAAATTGTATGTGTTGGTGTATTTCGAACAGAAGTCTACCATATGTAATTTGACATGGCCGTTATATGGTCGTGTGTCCTCTTCAATATTCTAACAACATTTATAAGGCCACAAGTTGTTGTCCACATACAAACTAAAATGACGTACATATTGGCTGACGAGTACAGCTCTATTACTACAAGATCCCAACATTTACCCAAAAATTAACACTAAATTATTACAATTATACCCTAAAACTGCCACAATTATCCGAGAATCTTCCCCAAATTTCCTAGGAAATCCGTTGTGATTTTTGAATAGTTTTACAGATAATTGATTGGAAATTAATAAAGCAACTTATAGTAATCCATCTTTATGTCTACACATCTAAAATAAGAGCAACAGTAGAACTGGTAGAGGATAGAGAGAGGAGAATCAGGACGAGTTGACTCGGTTCTGTTGGCATGTTTGTAGTCACGGATAATTTGATTCGTGTAACCGTTGTCAAAACGGATGGGGCACTTGACGACACGTGACATTACTAATTCAATCACTCCACCATCTCCTCCACTTACACATCCTAGGAATGTTTAGGAATTTATCGTAAAGATACTGTCCGATCAAATATTTTCAATTCTAATTGTAATTATTTTTTAAAGGGTTGATACGAATTAAAGCGCGTGTTATATAGATCATTAAATCTAGATAATGTTTTATAGAATGTGAATGGTAAAGATTATTGGTCGTAACAATATTGTGCAAGTTGGTTACTTCTATTCTCTGGATTAACTTGATGCGAATATTAAACATATTTACTTGTTAACAGTCCACACCGCAATACAATATTGTTTAATTAGAGACGGACAAACGGCGTTGTTATGTTCCGCCTGCTACGGAAAGCCAATTTCAATAAAAAATAAAATACGCTCGAGACCATCGCGCTATAGCCGCCGTCGTGTCGTTATTGGTATGAGTTGAATAAGTCCCTTTAATGTTTTGCCCACCATCCTGTTATTTTCAATGTAACTTTTTATAATAATAATAACAATAATAACAACAACGACGACAGTAAAAAGTGTAAATAAACACATATTTAGCGATTTTTGTTTTAAACTGGTTAATATTCGAGATAGATTTCCGACTTTGGGGAGATTTTTTTAAGCTTTAATAATACGAATACGGTACCAATACAGCTATCCATTTTGATATAGTTGCTGTGAGAGATGGAATAATAACTCACGCCAATTGCAAACGCCATTTACTTTATTTATGTAGCGTGATTCATCATACACTTTGATTAGTTTATAGCTTTTATGGTGCGGAATGCCAGCCAGCTAGCTAACTATACTACTGTACTGGTGTTTGTGTGCTGATCCTGTATATTTCTACACTTCAATTCACTCATCCTACAAAATATCATTCTAAATAGATTTCAGTTGACCTCATACTATCATTATCGACAGATATTCTCGATTCTACTATGCATTTAACTACATTTGAGCAAATTCTCCTTCAATGATGGAATGGTAAAAGTAGGAGCGTACAAAAGCCAAGTTTCAACCCCAGGAGATTCTATTCTACATGGCGATAGGTTTTATTTTGATACTTAAAGAGTTTAGTGGACCTGGCCGCAAATGGCCGAAATTCCGGCCCTGAACAAAGATAAAGTAGTGATGTCTCTATACTATCTGTAGAGAAAGAGGCGGTATTGTTCAATGTGCCCAGTTCACCCATAAATATGTAATGTCCCGTAATATCATGTGCCAGCTGGTCTAAATTGTTACGAATGGTCCAACGGCTAGCTAGTAGCACCGTTCGCGGCCACTACTACCGTACCCGGAATTGCTTCCAGAATTATTTCACACCAAGTCGTTTGTTGAGCGAGAGAGAGAGAGGGGCTAGTGGTGGCCGACATAGGGATGAAACCCCATCGCTTTAACAGACATCGTTGCCAACACAACCTCTTCTAATTACAACATAAATATGATGTTGTGAAACTCATCTAGTCTAGACGTGCCAGTTGTAAATACATACAATAGATACATTTATATTGTTTCAGGTTTCAGGAGGTAGATTTGTGTTTAAAGATGAATTATTTTTGATTAAAAACAAAATATATGGCATTGTGTTTTTGTTTTTGTTCGACTATTGTTATTGTGAAGCGTTTTCCAAAAAACACGATATAAATGTCTGGAGATGGCCATAGCGGATTAATTCTATCCTGCAGGACGTTGTAAATATCAGTATTTATTCATTCAGCGTCAGGAGGTCGGATTACGTTATTTTATAGGCTGATTAATATTTCAGGTTGTTGTGTGTTGCTTGAAACAATTTAGCTTGGATGGTTATAAAGAATAATAAAACCCTTCAGTTTCCGTGAATGTATTCGTAAGCGTGTACCAGAACAGAACATCGCATCCCAGTAATATCCAAGCCTGAATTGATGGCCGTTATCCTTTGCTAAGCTGTAAAGTATACATGTATAATAACAGAGTGGTGTAGAAGAGGTGGTGGTTGTAGAGAGAAGTGGCTGAGAGGCGGCCCTTTGCCGAATATTATGTATAAATCAAAGAGCCGCGTACACATATTAGGGTGCCTGGATTACAATAATGGCTTTGTAGTAGAGAAACACCAATATTTGATTGAAGTTATCTCTCTACCCGTATTTTATTAGAAATTTATCGGAAATTCTAGTTTATAATTGAACGATAAACTCACGTCCACAACGATCCGGTGGCAATTCTCCCTAAAAAACTTATGTCTCGCTCAATATTGTCACTATACCATCACGGAATTATTATCGAAAGGATATAGTAGTGGTAGTGATCACACGTGCATCAGACACGTGTAGAAATCACAGTCAACCAATAAACAAGGGGCGCGAATGTGGCTGGATAAATTGTAAAACACTTGCAAATAAGCACTGTCGACATTATTATTATTATATTGTGTGCGTGTTTGAATATAACATACAATATAGGATAACGTTAGCAAGACAGAGCAACAACGGTAGATATATTGACGCAGCAGCCGCGGATAACGGCGGGCCCTAATTACTGTTCGTCCTAAATCACATATGAATATTGTCTCTGTTCCGTTGATTATCGTGTAGACCGGCTGTTGCTCGTGATATGTTTCCGCATTAACGTTTCCGAATTGTTTTATTTTTGCGTATTGTATAATAGAGGGTGGTTGTAGTAGTGGATTGTCTATAAATTTACAAGCATGCACATCATTAATGGTAATTGAAATAGAGGAACATCTGCTATAAATGGCATAAGGCGTCGACGATTTATCCTCCACCAACAAATATAAATTTTAATATTTATTAACAGTTATTGTTTTTGCCGCCCTGTTCCAATTTCCAACAATCAACAATAAAGGAAGATTTCGCCCTTTTATCCGGATGGCATGCTCGTCGGGAGCATCATCTCGAATTCCGGACGTGGCCCTACTGCCATCATATAACTCCTCATCGGACTCCATCACAGCTTCATCTGTCCGTTAAGTCCGTTTTTTCTGGAATCAACTCCAAGTCACCTATCCTTGTTACTGTCCGGACTGTTCTGTCCCAATATTGGTTAGGTCCACGCAATGGTTGTCCGATCGTCACTCACAATAATGTCGTCCTACAACGAGAACATTGTCGTACAGGTTAAGCACCTTTTATTCATTGCTACGACCGAACGTGTAATTCCAAGATGAGACTATTAGATTGGGACGGATGGTTTCATTCAAACCAACTACCCAATTTTATTGGCGAGAATAGTCGACGTGACAATAGCTTTCTTTGCAATTAAGGCGAACAACAAATAGAAATAATTAACAATTGTATAAAATGACAAAATCGAATTGATGGTGTGTAGTTGTAGTTGATTTCAAGACGAGATTTTTAAGATGCTATTCGTGCCAGTAGTCTACTAATGGTCCCATTTTATGTTGTGAGATTGATGTTGCCGTTCGTGGCAGTTGTCTTGTTACGATATTAAAACAATAAGAACGGACGGAACCAATAAAATGTCTCCTTTTTCTTGTATTGTACGTCTCGACTGTTTTCAATCAGTTTGGCAGATGTCGCCTACACTATTGAAACAGACAAATTATCGACCGTCTCCGCTTTCTAACAACAAAACGAAAATGATTGGAATTTAAAATTATTCAAATTCCGCTTAATCGATAGAAGAGAAAAACTAGCTAATATTTAATTGGAGTTACATTAAACAATTCCAAAGACACTAATGGTATTATCATGGAAGGCAGTTAGAAATACCTCCAGTTCCTGCAACAGTTGTAAAGTGCCTTCCAAGATTGCTAAAACTATTTGTGGAACTATAATTGCCAATACGGCGGTGAAATATCGAAAGCCTAAGCGATGGTAATTGTTTCTCTTTACGACATACATGCTATAAACACAATTATCGCCACAAGGCGCTTAACCCAACATCTTAACCTATTGTTCAAGGATGACACATGATCTACAATCGAGCACAACTTTGTACTAAAAGCCAACCCTTCACGATTATTGTTCTACACAAATAGAATCAATATAAACGTTATATAATTAGAAAAGAATCGATATTTATGTTGTACTATGGGGTGAGGGTGATATTTCCTTTTTTTCTTCGTCTCCTTCTCGGTAACGACTTTCGTATTGATTGAATGTTTTGAATAGGGATAGTAAGATTCGTGGCACGTATTCGAGTTGTCCATCACCTCTGCATTTGACATTTTGTATCGTAATAGAACCCATAGCGTCCTATAGTAACGACGGTATATTGCCATAAAGTCTCATTCTATACTGGATATAAAGTCCATAGGCGGCGAACGTGTTGGATTCTCCCAGATAGACACCTCTTATCGTACATTTTATATCTTAACAAAACCCAACACAATCATCAGCAAACATTTTCAATTATTTGAAAATTTTTCTCAAAATAGAAAATCAACACAAATCCAATTACATCCCTATCGTAATAATTTCCAATAATATAGAATATGGTACGGCCTTTTCTCATTTGATCGTTGTAAAGGACTGTGGTTTTAGGACTATCTAGCCGGTCACGTCATTCATATCTGTGTAATGTCTTGTCCTCTGGTTATTGGATGTGTTAATACCGGTGTCGGACAGGCTATAAACACAAGACGGTTTCATACAGACGACGATACTACTACACACTCTACAACACAACTTTAACTGGACACACTCGTTACATCCTTGATTATAGGGACAAGGTTTTGATCGTAAACGCTTCCGATTTTCGTACAAAACATGTTTTAGAAATGGTTTACAAACGAGACCACTAGCCGGAATTGGTCGGTCATTCAAAGTTTCTCATGCTAGTAATTGGGTCGGTTTGTAGATAATATTTGCCAAACTATTACCATCGTTTTTATACAACAAACATTGTACGATTTTCATAAATCTGTTTAATAATAAGGAAATTCATCCATGTAATCAGTAATAAATTAGCTACAATCATCTTGAACACAAAGGCAGTATATTAAGATAGTGATCATTGTGCGGCAATGAACGAGGGTAGAGAAAGTGAGATAGTTGAAGGTGTCGTTATCAACGGTCTACATACTCGCCACCGTCGCGATGTTAGTGCCTCGTATATGTGTGTGTACGTGTATCTCCCTTAATGGAATCATTTTCCCTGGGAATGATCCCTAGAAGGTGGTTGTACAACAAACACATCTAGATGCGGTCCTCGCTATTGCCATAAATCCACCCTTTAATTACCCCCCTGAACTGTCAAATCAGCCGATCTGACGGTTTTATGACAATTTATTGGCAAATTCATAGGAGGGTTGTGTGTTATAGACAACGATGCCGAGGTAATGTCACCCTGACTGACGGACAACTATGCATTCAAATGGGTTGTTTTACCCGAGGACAACGTCACGGAGTCTTCCAATCCCGGCACGATCATCACTCAGGACTCATACCATTTTCTCCCGAAGAAGAAGAAGAAAAAAACCGCCCCAATCAATTCAGGTTTTCGTTTTCTTTCTACCACGATCTAGACTATTTCTAAGAATAGCTGCTGCGAGGATCACTTTTCAAACTAAACAAACTTTATCAAATCTTTGTTTGAATATTATTAGGAAACCATTAGTGTGGAACGCATCTGTTTATTGGTTCGGAAATTCAGATATACCCCTTTGGTAATAATCTCCGGAAGGGTTAAGAAGTCGTAAATTTCATCTTTTGACATTGTTAGATTCTTAGTCGAGTTTAGAGAAAGATATCGCTTTAATACAATCGGTTGGTTTATTCGACCATCATGATATATCCGTTTAGTTAGAGATTCTACTAGTAATTATAATTGGAATTGTTGTTTTAATAAAAAAAAATCACCCACCATCAATTCGGCAAATGCTAATAAATTTCCAAAATCTCCCACCCAACCTATTTCATTTGTGAATCAACCAAACTAAACCAACCAAACAACCAACATTTACCTAACAGTCATGCGGTCCGTTTAAGCTTTAAGTTTATAACTATGCTTGGATGGTTTCAAGGATCTCTAGACGTGCTCATGTGTTCCCCCACACTTCTTTGCAGATTTGCTAGACGAGATTTAGTAAAGGTTTATAACTTGGTAGTAGATACGACTAACGTTTATAATAACTTATTGGTTTAGTCGGGCTATATCTGTATGCTCTTCGATGATTTGCTATTTACAATAGTAATGTTATAACTACCACACACACGATTTACGTTAAGTTGGTTGGTTTGTCGCAAGGACGACAACAAAATTTAACGCCTTAAGAAGATTATCTGATTAGAACAACTAATAGGGGATGATATTGAATGACTACTAAGCTTATAATTAACACATTCGCTAAAATAATCAATTTTTATACAGTTCTCCCCCTCAATCTCTAATTGTAGCCAATAATAACGATATAGATATGAATTATTAGAAACCTGGTACTTGTGCTACTATTGCAATCGTTGTTTAATCCCTGAAGTAATTATTAAGGTGCGGACCAACCATCAATTAGTATAATGACTCAGTAGATTACTGATTGATGATACTATAACACCTACAATATACTTAATAATAGTAATAATAATGGTTCGAACCCTACTCTCGTTCAACAATTGACAATTATTGTTAACGTGTTAACGTCATAACGATACAACTGTCATTGTATACATCCCCTAGAGGTCATCTTGTTAGAATTACGATGACTGTAAATGACTTCAACGTTACACCAAACCAACTTAATGAGAACTGAACTTTAGATATCTAAAGGTAGTAACTAGAAAACGGATTAACAGATAGTGAATCCACATGGGCATCATCCAATCTAACCACACAAGCCAAATAGCCTAGCAAAAAAGCAACGTCTCTAAATTCGTTTTAATTATAGTTTTTTAAAGTTATTTTAGAATATCAAGTGATCGTCTTATTATCAAATTTCAACCCTTCTACTTATAAACTGGCGACATAGATTGTAGTTATTAGAATCAAGGGTGAGATAAGTTAGTCTATATAGCTAGATTGCATTAGGATTCGGTATAAATCTCCGACCGTATCTGAATTTGTTGAAAAAAATCGAAAATTTGTTCGTTTGTCGAGAAAAACGACGATAAGACGGTCGAGAAGAAAAAATAATATAAAAAGATATCGTCAACGACTATCACCGCTCGAGTATTCGTACGAATGGGCCATTACCATCTGGATGCAGTATGGGCCATTTTAACTGATTCACGGCCACCTTGTGACACGGCTCCATCAGCCTCAACTCATTTCTATGCAAATCCGGCAACTTGGCATCTTTCTTGCTCTAGCCTGGAAGTATTTCGTTGTTTGTTTATAGTCGACTCACTTTAGGGGCCACACACAACAACTGACAACATCATATTACAAACCGCACTGCAACAATAAGAAAAATCGAATAATTGATGGTGGAGGAGAACGACAATTTTCGTGTAGAATTGCAATTAAATACCGTATTGTAATCGTTTGAATAATACTCAAGTATTACCAATAGCGATCAATTTATTCGCACAATTCCGAAATTTAATCTAACGTTGATTGGTATTCGTGATAGTGTGCAACATTTCAATTGTTTTAATTGTTACTCTACACTGTTTTGTATACATTTAAACTGTAAGCACGTAGATCTTAAATGTTGTAATTTGAATACGACAACAACAACTACGATGACTCTTCAACAATCCAAATAATGCACAATGTTGAGCCTTATCTTCAAATTCCCCAATCATTATCGTTCGGTTTTTTTTTTAATTACTTTGTTTTTTGGGGTTCTTGTAGGCGCCAGTCTTTGGAAAGTCCCCGTTGCAGTTTTTCACTTTTGCCTTGTTACATTCGGTTGGGGAGAACAACGTGAAGAAGGGGTAATTCAAAATGATCAACAGGTGGCCCATAAAGTAGATATTCGCATATCAGAGTCGCGACACGCCGATTGATGTGCTCAAATGCACCAGTGAAAACTACCCTTGTACACTCGATTACCCTTTAAAAGATACAAATATTTACCCATGTTACCAGTTATTGTTTCATATAAACACTCATCTATTAGGAGAATTTTGAAATTGTTGTATTTTTTTTTAATTTCGAAGCAATTAAGGGATTTTTATTTTGAGATGTTGGTGGAGAATTTAAACGATTCCCATCTAGTATCGTTTCCAGGATAATGTCATGAAAGTCGTTCCAACTTTGGTCAATCCTTTAAAGGACACACATTACTCCGATCCAATTGCCCACTAAATTGGACCTATCTTGACACCTTTACTACTAGTTAGGACGGTCGAAGAGACACATTCCAGCTGAACTCATCTCATGTTAATGCTTAGTTTAATATTGCGATGGACATTTCTAACCGAATTTATTGTTAAACTCTTAAATTGACCAACAACTCTACACACCAATTACATCACCCCCGATTAGATAAAAGAAAAAACCGGAATTATACTTATCTCGTAATTGTATAACGTATGAGTAAATTGTCAAATTCAGTCTTTGTTTGAATTTGGTGTAGTGCGGATTAAAATCGCGTAAATCCTCCAGGTAAGTCGCATTTTCAATATTTTTCGTGGTGATTTCATGCTTGAAAACAGCCAAGTTTTAAAGATTCATTCCACTTGGTGTTTTCTGCTAAAAAAGTAACTTCAAATTAACTCAACCCTCTCTAATAATTACGCTCATTATTTGTAATGAATGGTGGTAATTTGATAGTAATAATATGAGTATAATGAGATGGTATTATTATCATCATGGGATTAACGATAAGTTGTGTTACCTGTAAGTTTTAATGTTCTTATATTTGCACCGCTACATGTATCATTCTATATAGGTGTATTTGAACATTGGTTATAATTAAGTCATTAAAGAAAGTTTTAAATAAAACACCATAGGGAATTGGAGTGGCCACAAATCCCGTTTATTTCTATCAAAATTGTACAAAAATTGTAGAAAATTCAATTAAAACCATATAACCAAAAAATATCAAAAAATCAATGAAAATTGAACGAATTAAAGCTAAATAGATCAGTAAAAACAGTACAAATTCAATTATTCAGAACTATCACAAACTTTACAATCAAGCATTGTCTCAAATTGTGAATCACACATATGATTATTTATTGTATCATCAAGTATTTGTTGAGCTTCCCTCGATAAACGGGGTTGTTCCAAATTTTCCATTTTGACTCGATTCCTTTTCCATGAGGACCGTTGAAAAAGCTGCTCGTTCACATGATCCTCATACGTTATCTTCTTGCCCCATGGTAGTAAAGAACCGACCGCTTTGTACGGTGGATGTTTTTCAAAAAAGTCACTTTCAACTGGGTAACTATGATAAGCAGTTACTCGAAGATCGGTTGTATCGAAAATACTGCCCAGTTTGTGATTAGAAGAATCAAATGTTGTTACCTTATAAGGTTCGATTTCGTTGCTTTCACCATCAATTTCTGGTTCTTCATTGTCGAATTCTCGCTCTAATTCTTGGTTTTGTTCGAAACTTTTGAACCACATTGCCAACAGGAACATTTTACCTAATGGAAATAATAGAAATCTATTAGAATAATAGAAATTGATCGCCATATTTAGTTTAGTTAATTCACCTTCTTTCTCATCGGTGATTAAATCGTATTCATTTTCATCATTAGATGAGCGGTTTTGATTCATTGCAGGAAACATTTAAGTGTCTATACAACGACAATTTTTGCACTTGTGTTAAATTTTGTATATTTACGGCTATTTATCTTGGAGTAACAGGGGGCGTGTGTGGGGGGTGGTTACTGTTACCACAAATTAAATGTTAATGTTTATGTATTTTTACAAGTACAACTAATTCTATTGAAGACTTGAGATTTTCGGGAGGTTTTATTGTTCTATTGTTTTTCATATAAGTAAGCCCTATAGAATATTTTCCCCGAAAGTTATAGCGATTTAAAGTTTTCGTTATTTTCCTAGAGTAAAAATGAAAATAGAATACTACAAATTTTTCTTTTGTCTAGAAACTTTACAAAATTTACCACTTTTGGTTAGCAATATTTAGAACACAATAGCTCCAATATTGAAACTTAATGATAAGAAATTGTGTCTTTTTACAGCTACAAAATGATGATTTTAGACAAATTCGAACTAAAAAAATCAAAAATCGATCCCGAAATTCAACTAAACGGCCTCAAACCGACGTCTTTTTAAAATATCCCAACTTTCGAATTGTTTTTTAATTGTAATTGTTTAGATTCTTTCGATTTGTTTATTGTTGTAAGTTTTTATTTACCTGGATTTAAAAGGTGTGAATAATAATCTATAATAATAATCAAAAAGTTAGATTTATTTAAATAATTCTTACAAATCGTAATGATAAGAGAATAAGAAGAGTAAAAAAGTTGAATATATTTGGATGATTCTCACATAATTTATGTTAAAAAAATTTTAATAATTAGGTGCAATATCAGTATCGCAGTATTAGAATTTATTAAGATCAGCGATGTTACATAAATCGGAGAAATCCATTAACATCATAAGGTCAATTATTCTGTTTAACGTTTCCTTCTCTTGTTCATCTCTGTCACAAAGTCCATTAGTTAAAGCAGAAGAAGAAGCTATGAAATAAATAGAAAACTAATTTAACCATTGAATTTGTTAATATTTAAATGATTTTTTATTAAAATTCATGCTCACTTTCATCTTTTTTTTCTTCATCATCGCTATGATTTTTGGTGTTTCCATTTTCTTCAATTTTATTACAATCAGAATTATTTTCGTCGGATAAAAATTGAGTATGCCCGGATTTATCTAAATTTTCTATTACAGTGAATAAATCTATAATTTGAATAATTTGAAAAAAATTATATAGCTTACCGCTATTACTTTCAATATCGACATTTTCTCGATTGTCTAAAAATTCTTCAGGATCGAATTTTATAAACTTCATTAAAAGCGATATTTTTTTCACGTTGATGCATGATTGATGTTAATAAAATGAAGTTTTTTCGAAAATTGTTCGTTGTTGATAAAGGTGGAGTTTTGTAAACTGTCCCCATTATTATTTTGTTAATAATACAAGCCCTTATCGGTAAAATTAAATAAATAAATATTTCGTATGGTTTTTATTAAAAATTTGTTTTAAAATTCATAATCTTCAAATGCTCCATTTGTTATTTTTTCAAGGAGAGTTTCATGCATACGGAGTACAATATCCAATAGAAGTTTTTCAATTTCAGCAATTCGATTAGTTTCGTTTTGACTATAACCCAATATTTTTGTAAGACTAAAGAAATTTGAATTATTATTTTCTAATTGTTTTAGTGTTAAACAATTATTTTGGTCGTCTGTCAGCGTACCGTTATCGATTAGAAATTTCTCTAAATTCGTAACGTGATTGATTGTAGCCGAAAAAGTTAGGGATTTATCCAGGAAATTATCAGTTATATTATTTTGTGCAATCCCTTGAGTTTCAGGATTTCGAATATATCGCATTTCGTCATATAATTGAAGGTCTTGTTTTACATCGATCATTGTTAATCGTTTAATTGGGCTTTTTTGTTTTGGATAATCGATTCAATCCTAACAATATCGATATATAAGTATTTTTTTTTATATTTTGAAATATACTTGCTTTTTGGAAATTTGCACTACAACAATAAGACAAAACAATTGTTAAATCGCTCAAAAAATTTGAGGATCGCGTCAATTTTTGTACACCAATTTCGACGAGCACAAACACAAAATACTGAATTTTTATAAAAATTTATCGTTTGCAATGATATCAAACTGGATTTTCGAATGAAATCTACAAGAAGCGCTTGTTGAATTTTTAAAGATTTAAATCTGGTTCTCGCATTTCAGGATTCCGAACAAAGAGGATTTTCATCCGATTTTGGTTAATTTTCTTCGAAATCTAAGTCAAAATACTTTTGTACGTAACATCAACAGTTTCATTGGTGTTGGTAAAATTTTAATAAGAGTTACATTTATATTATTTTGACCATCGTCAATTAAAATTTTCTTAAAATTTGTAGCATTGTCACCGAAAAATTTGGAAATTTAACTAGGAAATTGTATTATTTCGTGATCTATTTTAATAAATAATTCGATAATCTAGAATGGTGTCTTATTTTATATCGATTCACCGTCTGTTTTAGGTTTTTCGATTTTGACAACCGATTCAGTGCTAAAAATATCGATATTGTAAGTAATTTTAGAATAGAATATACCTGGTTTATCTATTACATTCATATTTTTACATGAACAAGACGAAACAATTGTTAAAATCACTCAAAAAACGAGGATCGCGTCGATTTTTTCAAACACAACAAATCTAGACGAGCACAAACACAAAACAACAATTTTTCATAGAATTTGCTATCATTTGTATTGATATTGAAGTGGACTTTCGATTGAAATCTATAAGAACAGGTTTGTTGTTGATATTTCAGAATTTATCCAAATTTTTCGTATTTCAGGATTTTGAACAATCCGATTTTGAGTAATAGTCAATATAATTTTATATGTAATACCGATTGTTTCATTGTTTTCCCCGAAATGCATACACGATTTTCATATTTCAGGATTTTAAACAAAGTTAGGCTTTAATCCGATTTTGGCGATTTTCAGATTCATAATTAAGTTCTGCATGTAACTTAGATTTGATTAGTTTTTTTTTATTTGGTGGTGTTGTTTAATCAGCAAATGTTCGTGTCCTGGTTTCGTTAAGGGGTGGTGGATTGTTGATGGCGGCTGCTGCCAATTAAACCGTCTTATCTTCTGCATAGAATAACGTTTGGAAGTTGTAAGAGAATCGAGCCAAAGTAAAATGGCAGTAATAAATACTAGCAAGCTGACAGAGTCTTGCTACAAGTAGGCTATTCCTATGCAAGAGGAGAGTCTTCCATCTGAGCACGCCAAGATCTGTCAGTCACAACGGCCTTTCTGTATACCTCCCTGGAGACATTTCCCTGTGTCTCTCCTATAAGAAGATGGAGAAGAAAAAGAAAGGAACCAGGACTTGTTGTTCGTTTCTTTTATTTTCCCGTTCCTATTTTTGCTATCTTTCTTGCAATTGTGCGTGTTTATGTCGCACTTTATCCGTTTCAATAATTTACATGTGTAATAATGATAACTGTAAATGTACAATGAGGATGATAATAATAACAACAAAAGATGAAGAAAATAGTGAATAACTATCTAGAAAGTTTTAAAAACCACTGTTAAATATGTTCTTTTTGAATATTCCAAGATTTCATTATTTCATTTGTAATAAATTCTTAGAACTTGAATAAATTCTAAGAAATTTGTATATACCGAAAGGGATTAGAGAATACAATAGCCATAAAATTTAGTAGTCTTAACTACCTGAAAGGGTAGATAATAGACAATATTTAACTTTTAACAAGAGATAATTTTTCTCTAAAGACCGACTGTTTAAAATCAAATGTCAAAGAAATATTTCGTTATTGAAACCTAATCGTCGATCTAAAGTAAACCAATTTTCTAATTAATGATTATTTCGTTAAATTTTTTCAACAATTTGTTCAATTGGATTATTTCAAATATCAAAACTTTCAAATTGTTTTATTTCATTTATTCAGAAAATTACAATTCCAATATACTGCTTTTAATTATAAGCAACTAACAATACCCAATATTGCTTAAATCTAAGTTAGTTTAGCAAAAATTGTATCTTCAAGTAGATAATTTATTTTCTAACCATTCAAAAACTATAAGGTTGTAACTTCTAATGGAATTTTATCGGTAACATCCAAAAATACGGATGCCGGAGCCAATTTCAATGGAATTTCTGTTGTCTCTGTCACATCGTATTCAAAATCTTTAATAGCGTGAACTAGAGCCACTTTGACTGCTAATAAACCAAAACGTTTGCCTGAATTTCAATAAATTTTATGAATTGATTCAATTTCATAATTGTAAAGAGACTCACCAATACAAATTCT
>JACDRP010000679.1:0-28086 GCA_013841185.1 Hycleus phaleratus | reverse complement strand
TGAAGATCATGAATATCAACAACAAATCAAATTGAAATTGACTGGTTTTGTTAAAAGACATCAGGAATTGTTAATGTAAATCATTATTTGCATAATTTGTTTAAAAACTGAAAGAAAACTTATTTTACAGTGCAGGCCGCAAGAAGATTAAAGAGATCTCGAATTNAAACCCGTTGACCTCTAAAAGAAATGCTCTTTTCAAAAATCTATTTCCGGTTGTCGTAGTCCCAAGGACGAGCGAGAAATCGCAAGTTACAAACTCACATTTTCGCCGGTGAAAATCCTGAGATCTATCTCGTCCCCTTAATAAGAAAAATCTGATTATATTAAAACAAGAGCACGAAATATTGAATTTTGGTAAATCTTCCTCTATCAAATTAAAAGAACCAGACAGACTCAATTTTTCGAATTTTTTTCAAGAAAAACAACTAACTCTATGGAGGTCTAACTTTAGTAATTTTAGTGTAGTATGTAGTGTAGTGTAGTTGATTAGTAAAAATCTCCATATTGTCCCCAAAAAAAAAAAAAAAGATAAGCTGCAAAGGCCAATTTTTGCCAAAATGTTCTCTGAAGATTCCCTACGAATTCTGAAAACACTTTTCGAATAGCTCACCAAATAAACTTACTTTTGGTAAGAGTATGGTGAAATATGCATATTTCAAAGTAATTCGATTTCACTCTGTATAACTAGAATTGTACAATACTATTGTTTAAATCGAGACCCCCTACCTCAAAAAAATTTAATAAGCGAAAAGCATGCTTTACCACCTAATAATACGTATGGATAGCGCGTCTAGTCAACAAAGCTCATGTGTTTTCGATCGACGCTTCAAAATTGTGGTAGTAGTAGTGGTAGTGGCGATGGTGGTGGCAAACAATAGGTGTCGACGTGAACAACAATTGGAGCTCTTTCGAATTATTGTCGTATTTGCATCGAACAATATGAGCTTTGAATCCGTTGACCCGTAACTTATATCGATCAGTTGATTTGTAGCGTGTACATTCTCAAATAGATTAAGATATAATCGAATCGAATAGGGCGAAAGGAATTAATGATGAGTCGACAAAACTACAATTCCTATTCCTTTCTACCACAATCATAGCCGTAAAGTTTTACTATAAGTTGGTGGTATAGACGAAAAAGCGAAAATGTGATTTCTCCATCTCACTGTCCCCCATTTCCGTTTCCGCATTTATAGCTTGTGTTTGATGTATCCACACACACACACACACACAAACAAACATACACAGATCGGAGACATATACAGATAAACCTCTATAAGATTGAATCGGACTTTCTTCAACAATAGAACTTTATCACAAATAAATATCTATAGGAGATGTATAGGAGAATTCAATGTCGTTTTCTATAGATTGTTACGGTCGCTACTACATGTTTTCGTTTAGTATTTTCCCTCCCTTTTACTGTCGTCAGCGTCGACATCGTCTACGTCTTCCCACCCTACACACACACAAAAAAACCGAATCACTCCCGATAAAAATTAATGGGGAAAAAGATAGAAACGATACAACAGAATGTGAGTACAGGTTGAATTTTCTCATAATAATAATCTTACGTTTATTATTCAATTGAATTGAGCAACAATTTTTAAACTTGAAGAACTATCCTGTTTGTATTTTCTTTCGTTTTTCGTCTCAATTTTTTTTCCGCTCGACTTATAGACGGATAGAAATACGATAAGACCTCTAGAACTAATTGGTAAGGAGAGACGTCACAGTTTTGAAACTTTTCTTTAATCCTTATCCTATTAAAGTTTCTATCCACCAATACAACTTTTTAATCTAGGCAACGACCATCTCTTTCTAATGTAAACCTAGTATTATCCTTATTATTATTATTCGATTTTCTAGCACGTAGAAACATGCTATTAACAATAAACACGTTTACAATAGGAAATAATATTTTGATAAATTTTATTGTAGTGTAATTAAATGCAAATACAATTATTAAACAGATGGACTCGGGATCAAAATATTGACAATTGATAATTTGCGACGAGAATGTTCAAAAACCTTGACTGAAATCGAAGCAATTATCTTGAAATTTGATCATTTAAAAGGGTAGATTTTCTCAAAATTTGTTATACATGGAGTATAGACCGATACTCTGATAAGTTTTGGAAAATTTGTAAGTTTATACTTCTGTTTTCGGGCAAATTTCTATTTTTCAAAAACTAATTAAAGACGAAATTGTCTCGAATTTTTTGCACGTGAGTTTGAGCTTAAAATTGGCATAAAAGCCTTCAAATTGCCTCCTTTGTATAGGAGAACTTACCAAAACTTGATGATTTAGTTCCAAAATCTCAAATAAAATTGATTAAGTGTTAACTGTTGACAGGAATGCTTTAAAATCTCTAAAGGCGAAAAGCGCCTAAAAGTGTCTTTTTCTTCGCTTTTTATTTTATTTTACAAAAACTATAAATTCAAAGCCCACCAAAAAAATTGTGGGCCTAAATTAAACGATTTCCTTTATAATACAAAAAATTGAAGCAAATGATGTATAGGTTTCGAGAAAAAAATAGAGCAAAACCCATAGATTTTTCAAAAACTACATATCAGATTTTCTCAAAATTTGGTATACTTTGAATGTAAACCAATATGAACCTCTAGTAATTTGTCGAACATTTTTAAACTTGCAGTTTCTATTTTAATCCAATAGAACCTCTAAATGTCTGTTTTCCAAGAATAAGCGACTTAGAATGAAAATATCTCAAAACTTGTGTAGCCGATTTGAAAAATATTTTGGGGATTTGTAGGCTAGTCCCTGGGGAGCATTTTACAAAATTTGAGTCGCGCAGCTCATTGGCAAAATTGATGAAAAATGCTCTAATCGGAAACTTTACAGTGACATGACGATCCGTATTAGTTTGAGCTTGAAAAACGCCAAAACCGTCAATTTTGTAACAAGAAAAATTGTTGAAAACTGATGATTCCAAAATCGCAAGTACCTATCTGAAT
The DNA here is from genome assembly GCA_013841185.1 of Hycleus phaleratus. Lineage (NCBI taxonomy): Eukaryota > Metazoa > Arthropoda > Insecta > Coleoptera > Meloidae > Hycleus > Hycleus phaleratus. Next base: position 25,107 of record JACDRP010000679.1, on the reverse strand, counting down.
TTCACAGTCCAGTAGCGAAAAAAGTCTCGACAAAAGTGTCTAAAACATCATTACTCTCATTCAAATTTCAAGTTTTTTCAACTTACAACAACAAATTCTGTACTTATTGTTATAGGAATTAATCACTATAATGTTGATTATAATAGAGTACGTTGAAAGTTTATCGTCCAGATATTTTTATGTTGGCTACCAATCCAACTATAATTCAAATAGATAATTTCGGAAATTAATTATAAACTTGGCATGAATTCAGAACGTTAATATTCAAGGTAGATTAAACGTATGCCCTGCATAAACATGACAATTTCATCTTATAATTAAAATTAATAAAATCCACTAACCCAATTTATTCCATGTTGGTTAGATTAATTACACGATTTATGTGTTAAAAGCAAAATAATAAATTAGCCAAAATATTGAAGATTTATCGATATACAATATTTGAAGCTTAATACTCCAAACAACAAATGATTGTTGAACTATCGATTGAAGTGAATAAAATTTCCTTGATAATTCCTTGTTTTGGACCTAAAATACAATCCCCATCTATATAGCGAAGGGCAATTTCCCATTTTTCCTCTCGCCAAACATGCAACTCATGAAACCTGTTAGTTTTGTTTACATTTTACGGTACACACCGTCCACAGAATGATATATGAGGATTTCGTATATCTATTGGTCCTTTGTTTAACAATCCCATCGCAAGCCGTTTGTCATATATTGTAGCATATACGGGAGTTATACTGGAGGAAGACAGTGATAGATAGACGGTTGAATGGATATAGAGTCAACATATCTTTCCACCTAGATAAACATCTATATACTGCAGGACTTTCAGCAGGAAAATTGATTCAATCACATGGAAGCTTAATAACCGAACCATTATTAAACGTGCAATTGGGATTAATGCAATTTTAAAATTGTATTGTTGTAGTTAGTAATAGTAGTAGTCTTACCACAAAATTTATCAAATGATAACGAAACACACAGAATAGTGTGTCGGTGGTGAGCAACAAGTAGACAACAATAACAGCAGATGACGTGCGTCAGGACCTAGCAGGAACGAAAACAGACCAACAGACACGGACACAAAACAGAACAGAACAAGGACAATAACACACGTTTACAATTATTATTAAATTAAATATTAAAACAATTACAAAAGAACAACAACAAGAACAAGAAAAATAATAGAAACATACAAACAAACAATTAGACAACGGAAATTACACATGCACAACAAACTAACGATATTAGAATAGAACACAAGTACACAAACAAACGATAATCTTTGGGTATTTGTTGATGGAAATAAAATCGTACGATCGGCACTATTCGTTTCTAGATTATTAACTATTTGTATCTTTATTTAATCGATATCTATCTCCTTCCATTTCTCAAGTTTAACACGTACACAGACCTTATCAAATTATTCGTTTTTTCTCTGTTTGTTTATATTGACGATAAGGTTATCAACGTTATAGAACGTCGTCAATGATTTCTACAACTGAAAACAAGTTAAATATGGGACAGTTTGTGGTTTACAAAATTGACAATACAGATGAATATACCGGAATTTGATAATAGAGACGATGTTGAAATTGATAACGACATGAGTGATCTAAAATTGGCCAAATTCGGTTGAATGGAGAGGAAAAAACGGTCGAAATCGTTCCATTTTTATCAAAAATTTTTCGAAAAATGTTTGCATATCGTTGGATTATAGAGAAATTTCTATAGTTCAAAGTTGGGCTAGATAATTAAATGATGATTATCGTAATTTGATGCAGTTGCAACAAATTTTGTATCGGCGTAAATGAAAAGTACAAATTCAGCTATTTTCGCGGTAATTAAGAGGGAAATATTCCAAATGACCCTCGCTAAGTTTGCTCAAATTTGCAGCTTAGGGGCTTGCTATTTTATTATATAGTAAAATAATTTTAATCAATTTTAGGGCAGAATTTTTAAACATTTCTCTTTTGAATCGTGCTCTATATGCAAAGATTGTCGAGTTTAAGTCCATGTTTAGAGCCATTGTAGCTCTAAATAAGCAATTTTTAAGAAACATTAGACAAGTCTAAATTGTAAAGACAAATAGCACTCAAGCAATGTCTGAAAAATTGACCAATTTACTTATTTTCGGTCGATTTATGAGGTAATTTGGGCTTTAAGAAAAGTTAGGGCCACTGATTTATAACGATTTTTGTAAATGAAAATTTCATAAAAAAATCAATGAGGAAACCCTTAATTTGATTTTGGAGGTAGATTTTCGAATGTATGCCTTTTTTTAATATTCCATAATTTAAATAACAATTTTCAACAAATTTCGTTATTGAATAGTCAATAATATTTGAGTCAATAATTTTTGAGCTGAACTCTTGTGATTCTTTCATTTTACTTTCGCACCAAAAATGTAAATTTTTGAAAAATTTACTTCATTGAATCAATAAAAAATGAGATTTTGATGTAATTTCCTAGCAAAATTCTAGTTTTCTCATGAAAATTTTCAAATTTTCGACTAACTGTAATTTTTCGAAAATTTTGTTAATACTGGGGGTAATATTTTCAAAATATTGTACTGGCAGTGCTACTTTTTTCAAAATTTCGATTATGATCACTTAGAATGTCGGAATATTTTCAAAATAGAATAAAACTAAAATAGTGCAAAATTTCACATTAATAGTTTGGAATAAAATTTTTCAAAATTTTATTGATGTTGAAGGGTAAGTTGCTTCTCAGATTTTAAAATAGATAAAGTAGTGAAATATTTTCAAATTTTGACAAAACTTATCAAAATATCGCTTTGTTGTATTTATATTGCTACTTTTTCTAAAATTTCGATCATAACCACCTAGAATGGAATCTTTTCAAAGTAAAACAAAATTTTCTACTAAAATTTTAAGCATTTGCGATAAAAGTGTAAAATAAAAAAAAAATTCATTAGAATCAAATAAATGAAAACATCTCAGTACTTATAAGGCGAACTTGTTTAATTCAGAAATTTTAAATTCTAGACACTATTAAAATTTTGCCTTAGAGTGACATATTTCTCAGTTGAAATAAAAAATCCTAAAAATTTCCTTTCTCCAGTCGATTATTTCGTATTCGTGTTCCTTTAAGAGGTCTTTAAAACAATTTCTCCTTTATTTTTTACTCTAAAATCAAGCGCTATAGCTCATTGAAAAGAGCATTTTAAGCTGTTTTTATTTATCCAGCACTCAATTCAATAAAGGCGCTATCTTTTTGGAACTTTTAGAATAAGTAGGGTTGTTTTCCAAAGGATTTTCCAAAGAAACAAGCTTTTTTGACAACTGGAAAGCTCATAAAATCTTCTATAAACTACACAAAATCTGGTAGAAAACAATTCTTTTTTATTTTCTCATGATTTCTGCAAATTTTCAAAAACTTCTAATATTTTCAACGTATTTCAGAAAATACAACATACTCTATTCAATTTTTCTTAATCTTGCCGAAAATCGAAAAATTTCTTTCAATTCGCTATCGATCAAACCTATATTTGTTCCAAAGCTAAATTATGGTGGAAAATATACACATTTTTATCTGTAACTCACAGTTTCTACAAAATCCCCCGTGCTCTGCAACTTGAAATGCTCTTTCCAATGAGCCATAAAACATGACTTACAGTAAAAAATTTAAAAAATTCCTTGTCAAATATTTGAGAAATTCTTTGTGAAGTTAAAGCTTGGGCCTTTAAATTTTGTACTAAATATTGCTCTCTAGTTGTAGATACAATGCAACGTTATCTGAGCGTCTTATTGTAGCGAAATGGAGGCAATAAGCGTTGAAACAGATACGAAGAAAGCTGCAATGAAGCCAATAATGTCGAATAAAATCGAGGAGTGATACTTTGGATGGTTGGCTTGTCGAATAATCAATAAATCAGCTCTTATGCAAATTGTTCAAACAAATTCAAATGATTTAAATCTTGAAATTGTTGCAATTCTAATAGAATTATAAGAACTGCTTAAAAATTGTCCTGGAAGACTTCTAAACTCTCTCTGTTATTAATTCCTTATTACTTATCACATTTCATTAATTCTCGTCGGCGATTTTAATGAATTTTCTCGTCTATCTACTTTTCAATATACTTATATATAAGTTTCATCTAATTTGCTATTTCATTAAGAAAAATTACTTTAAAAGTATCCGAGACTTTGAAGCAAATTATATTGCTGATTGAAGAGAGCTAAAGTAATTGCGTTAAAGTATAGTAGTACAGTTGTTGTGTAGTTAATATATAGGAGCGAATATTTTCATTTCTCTACAAGGAAAAATCTCAAATTTATTTAGTTGAAATGAAGAGACGCACAAGAAAATAATGTTGAAGAAGGATATCAAATCACGGTAGAGTCAGTCGTCTTGTCATTGTTAAATTAAAACAAATTGAACAATTTTGTGGAAATGAAGTGATATATCTCAATTTTATTTTCGTCTTTCTTCCATCAACTGAGCGACCATAGTGTACGCGTACAATTGTCTCAAGTTGATATTGTTTTACCGACTACAATATCTCAAGTCAAAGTTGAATTTTACTCATTATATAGTCGTAGATTCAACTGAAAAGTGACAAACAAGACTACTCAAAGGAGCTCCATATCTATATGTATATTGACGTTGAGAAATGTTAATTAAACATTGTGTCACATGCCAAGCACATTGTCCCCGCCATACTTGCCGTCTAAGTGCATCTAAATTGATGAGACATTATCAGAATGTTCAGAATGTTGCTTACATTGATAATAAAACAACTAGCGATATGATAGACAGTATTCGCTCCAATGGTGCAGTACTAATTGAAGAAATTCAAGGGAATGAATAATTAGAAAAGTGGTGACAGTTTAAGGGTTCGGACCGCCACTCTTAGATTCACTGCCTGAAAAAATCCCAATGTTAGAAACACGATTAATCAATTGTTTTCTAACAGATTTGAATAGAAAGGGCATTTCAAGATGCATTCTTGAAAATTCGAATACAATCCTGAGTTACAGAATCAAAAAATGCCAATTTTCAAAGGATTTTTATTCATTTTCCAATAGTTTTTAATGATGGCAATGAAATGTGAAAGAACATTTCAAGGTGCATCTGATTTTTTCAAATTCGAATTTACAGAAGGTAATCTAAATTATGTTTCTCTAATATTTTTTACAGTTTTCTATTTCATATTTTCCTTCATAACTTTATCAATTTCGCTTATTTTTTAAAGGTTTTCATAGAGCATGTGGCAAATTAAAAACGCTTTCCAAATCTGCAAGAAATTTTCTGATGGCATTTTTCGTTCTCCGGAAAATTGATGAAAAGTTTAGAAATTCTAATTAATTTCGTTATTATAGTTTTAAACTTAGACAGCGAGCGGGAGATCAGTTTTCCATCATGAATTTCCATTAAATGTTCAAAATTTTAATTTTTGCTCTTGGTCCAAGCTTTGAAATAAGATTTTGTTTGTTTGTTTCAATTGAAAATTGTAATATTGCATCAAATTTTTATCAATTTTCCGGAAAATTAAGGACGCATTGATTTGAAGCATTAACTCTTCATTTCTTGCTCGTCCTTGGGACTACAACAATCCTAAATATGCTGTTGAAAAGAGCATTTCTTGTAGCATCTAACGGCTTCTTCCGTTTTTCAAAATATCGATACGATTTTAAATTACAGACGAAGACCTAACGGCATGTTTCTTTCGATTTGTTCTACAATTTGTTTTTCACAACTTGGCTACTATTGTTGATTTTGCAATATTTTTCGATTATTAGATAGCGAATTGAAAGCGCTTTTCAAATCTTCAAGAAATTTCCCGATCGCAATGTTAGTTTTCCGGAAAGTAGGGAAACTATCAAACCAGGGGATTTTGCAGTTTTAATTTTACAGCATTGGCCAACCCTTCGAAAGCTGAGAGAACATTTGGAGAGTGCTTTTAATTTATGAAAATCGTTGCAAAATGAGCTGTATTGGCAAAAACTATAAAACATTATTGAAAGATACGAAAAAGCATTGCTCTAAGATTTGCTTCTATAACTCAGGATTGGATACGAATTTCCACAATTCATGAGATGTACCTCGAAGTCTTTTTTTTGTCGTTCAGATCATTCAAATCTTAGGAAAAACAGCTGAGTAATCGTATTTCGTTAGCATTTTTTAAGCATCAAATCAAAGAGTGGTCCCAGTTCTTAAGAATTACTATCGAATTGATTTTGTTTTATAATTGGTTATCAATGTTTGATAGAGCGAAATTAATCTACGAATGTTGTAAAGTGTCTAACGTGTGTGCATGTGTACGATGTTAATTCCACGTGCTCCGCTAATTGCACACTAATGGGCTAGCTTTTCATATGATAATCTAATAAAGAGCTTCGACATAAACTCGATTAGTAACGCATTAATGGGTACTGCACAAACTACACGCTTCATTCGAATATTTATGGTGGTAGTGCCGATTCATTATAGAGACACGCCTAGGGTATGTTTTTCCATCGAATAACATGCAACAAAGATTAAAATTGCAACAACAACAACAACAATAAAGCTACATGCATTTATGTATTGAATAAAATAATCCGTCATATTGCAACTGTGTGCTTGCATCTCTTCAAATAAATGCGAGTGTATTGCAATGAACTAATGACTGAACAACAGTTGATGAGAGTGTATGTTGTGTGCTTTGCAGTTCGGCTTAATGAAAATGGGTAGCTTTATTGGAAAAGTTTATCCTGGAAATAGTGCGGGACGAAAAATAAAAAATACAAAAAATCAAATCACACATTAACGATGACAGTTTTTTGGGGAAGAAATTTGGGTGGCTGTTTCAAATCGATACCGTCGTTGATGACGACGATGTGATTGCCATCCAATCAGCAATTAATTCACCAATAAGCCCTCGCATATGAAGTTGCCAATCGGATTGGTGTCATGTAAAATCAGTATTGGTTTTATTATCTGGCATCGAATTATGACAGAATAACCCGCAAAATCCGACTAACTGTAATTATCGTGCGGTTATAGTTAATTTCGTTGTTGTACAGTTGAGTAGAGAGCAGGAATGGTGATTATCAAAATGGACTCGTACTTGTCGACAATCCCACCTGTATTACAACTAATAAACTAAATGTATAGAAATGAACATGTTGAATCCGTAAAGTCAACAATGTAGACTTTGTTGTAGATTTTGCGATTATAACATTGATAGCAATTTCAATTCAGTTTCAAATCTGTTCATTCCGATTGTAAATAGCTAAGGGAAAAATTAAAAATACAAAACTGTTGATTCTCTCTCGCTCTCTTGAAAGTCTTGTCTAATTTCCGCTTAAATATAGCGAACAAAGCAGCACTACTTGTCGGTTTTGTGTTCGTTTTTATCCACTAGAAAACTTCGATTGACTTGAAGACAACATCTACAGACTAAATGAACAACTGTCGACTTCTCAGACTGCTGTATCACGGGAGACGAGTCGACAATCGCCCCTTAGAGGCTTAGATCTTGTTCGATTTTTACATAAGGAAGACGTGTCTAGATGGCCAACAATTCGAATCGTTTGCAGACAATTGGAAAATCCCACTTACGCCCAACACAATACTTGGAATAAATCTTATTTAGAGATGTTCTAGTTCTAGTTTCTAGTACTGCAATATTTCCCTTATAATTTAGCCAATATTCTCAATTTTCAATTATTTTCTCGCAGTTGAAAGTGCTTTTTGAACTTCTCAGAAATTTGCCGGAAAGCTTGCTGGTTTTCCGGTGAATTGACGAGAAGTTTTTTGTGCTAGTTAATCAATTTTTTCGCTTCCGTTTCCGTTCTGCTCCCATTAAGATCTGGCCCCGATTCTCGAACAGCGCACAAGACAATATCCGTCTAAATTACACCAGTATTTGACGTAAAGATGAGACATGATTTATTCTAGTTGCTTACCTGAAACAAAAGGACAATAATCTCCAGAGAGAGTCGGCAAAGTTTCTCAATTGTTGTTGTTGTTTGTCGGTTGTATGTTATTGAAGTCCCTGAACGGTTTCAATATTTCCGTTATAACTGCCGGCGACAATTCAATTTCCAATCGAGAAAAACAACAGAAACCGGCACTACTGTAATATTTATAATTACAGTACGGAAATAATCTGGAGAGACGATTTCCAAAGTTAAATAACTGTTTGTCAAGTCGTGACGGTAATAGAACCATTTACGAACAAATTAAGAACGTTCGGCGAAATGGAAAAAATCTAACGAGCTGTTTAGACAAATTGGATTGTTCAAGATCCGACTGCTATCAGATAATCTGATTCGTATTTTAATCTCGTAAATGTCGCCTTTTTCCGAGTTGTCACACAAAAAATCAACACGAATGAAACTGAAACGATATTTACAATAATTGCAAATAGTTAGTAGGGAACAAATTAGAGTTGTGCAATTGTTGTGCCAAATCCAGAATTATCAATATTAATGCCGTCTGTTTGAAGACAACACGAAGAATAATCGTCCATAAAACACGCCGAAATGGTCTCGTTTCCCATTGAAACTAAGAAATTAAACGTGACAAGTGTAAACTTTGCTAGTTTCTGTTAGCCCCCAAAACAAATTTCAGTTGGTAGTTTGTTTACAAAGTTCATTTGCCGGCACGATGCCAACCTCTTTACTCGAGTGAATAATCGTCGAAAAGTCGGGCAGCATTCACAAAATAAAAATGTTGCTCGATTCGATCTAAAAAATTGAATTATTTCCCAAAAATCCAACAAAACATAAAAGATCGAAAGAGGAGTCATAATCAAATTTCCGTAAACATTCCAACGCAATTAACTAAATCTTTTGAACAAGTGGAACTGTGGAAAAGAGTTGAACTTTAACGAGTTGAAAAGCAATTAAATTCACCATCATTTCGGCAACTTTTATTCCACAGTTAATTTAAAATTTATCAATTTCCACGGTAATAATGGGGGTGAGTACAAATCAATGACTTGAATGGTGGCAGTGTAACAATAACAATCCAGAAATTGATAAATGTAATTTGAACGGAGATATTAAATTTGAACTGGAACGTTATTTTGTCATTTATCATTCCAGGACAAGGGGCACAACTAAAATCCTCTCGCACATACACATCGATCTATAAATGGTCGGGTTATTCTTTTTTGTTGCCGCGGCCCCATGAATGATTACCTGGAATCCTTCCAGTTTATTGTTACAATAGCGAAAATTTCGTTAATTTCATCCTGTAATTATTCTAGTTGTATTTTCACGTTAATATTGTTCCCATTTTATTACCACCGCCGTCTAATTTTAAATAATGTGTGTGTGAATAGTAATAAATAGGATTTTTGGCGGCGACATAATAAAGTGGTCGTATAAATGTTATGGTTGGATCTTTTCATATGTCATCATAAAGTAGACAAGCCTGCTCTGAATGCCATGACAAATGTCCACTTGTTTGTGTGGTTTAACAGTCAAAACCGGCTGAAAATTAATGCCAACACTCCTGGTTATGATCTATTCAAGTGCACTGTTATGTATGAAAAAAAATTGAGTGATAATAGTAAAAATTCTCCATAGGCAGGAGCATCACAATCAAGTGTGCAGGATGTGCTCCGCACAATATGCGAGAGTGGTCTGGGAAGTTTCCCACTCTTACTTTACAGACTCTTCTTATAAGTAAATACTCCAGCAATGTTCGCATCTCTTTAACCCGTCTTTGCCTGCAAAAAGGTGATGGTCTCTCCATTTGAAGAAACTCTCTGCCCTTTGAGTGCAATTTTTTGATTCGGGAACACAAAGAAGTCGCTTGGGGCTAAATCTGGCGTGTAAGGAGGATGGTCAAGCAGTTCAAACCGTACTTCGTGGATTGTGGTGGGTTTTCCTACAAATGTAGCCGTCTTGGCGCAATTTTTGCCTTCTGTTTGAAGATAATCAATTGAGTAACTCCACGACTATTCCAAAAAACAGTCGCCACCAGTTTCCCAGCACGAAAAATAGTTTGTGCTTTTTTCGGAGCTGATTCTGTCTTTGCATTTCATTGTTTTGAATGCATTGTTGTTAAGGCTTATCCAAGTTTCATCTACAGCCAGAACTGCGGCAACAGAGCGTTACAAATGATCATTGGAACAAGTTTTTGGTTTAACGTGCAAAACGTTGTACCCAACGCGCAAAAAACTGTCTTATGCCTAAATTTAGATTTAATATCAAACAGACGCATTCTCTAGACTTATTCATAGCCTCTGATGTCTTTTTTACTTTAATTCGACGGTCGTTTAACACAATTTTGTGGAGTTTAGCGACGTTTTCATCAGTAGTTGCAGTCTCCCAAACTGTATAAATTCAGCTGCTCATAACTTCACCGCCCCGAGTCCTTGTACCTCTGTACACGGCGTCCAACTCATCTCCATTTGCCTTTCAAAAACAAGCATTTAATTACAGCTTTACTTGAGTTTTTCCGTTTTTGCAATGATTTACTCACACGATTGTCAACACACGCCCAAAATGGCCAAAATTTTAGTGACTACCTAGCAAAATTGGGCAACCACATTTGCAAGCTTTCATCATCGTTGCTAAAACTTTTTTTTGGACAACAATTTGCGATGTTTATCAATCTACTGCTTACATAAAACGACTAAGAGTGCTTCAAAGATCTTCATCAAGTTGTTTTTAAATATTTTTTACATAAAGTAATTATTTGCGAGATTTTTCAGAAAAAAACAAAGAAAAAACTTACGATGATTTCTGCGTCATTCTTCATCTTTTTACATCTATAATTGATTGGTGAAAATCGTGGCATTGTCCAAAGAGGCGTTTTCGATCGATTTTCCCATCGACGAGGACCAAATTCTCAAAATATTCTTCGAATAACTTACCAGCCAATAATATTTGAATTTTGGGATGATTGTGGCGGTCCTGTCGATAGAACTTGTCAGTGCAATATCCTGAAACAACAATATTACTCTTGTTTTGTTGTAATTGAATACGTGCAAGAAACCACAAGTTATTCTATAAAGGGGTGTTTTTTTAATAAATCTATAATTGTTTCGCATTTGAGATTGTAGGGCTTGTTTTATTCGTATATTCGTCCACATCTGCACAGTCAATTCAATAAAATAAATGATTGTTGTGTTGAAAATTTGTATCCAACAGATTAAATAATGTATTCTATTTTCACTCTTTTATTCGGAATGTGTAAGGGTGTGTTTTACTATAAAGTATTCATCTGTCCTATCTGACTAGAGGAATTGAAACGATTATTTGGTGAATCGTTGAACAGATGCGACCAGAATATTCATTTAAGTACAACACCGAAAAAAATCGCAACAAATAAACGAACAACACATGAAATAAATTAGAATCGATCAATTTTTGTTGTTGCTCACCACTACCGTCGATATTGTGTTGATTCTATTCGATTCGAATGTAAATCTGCTGATTAATCCACCTACGATCTGTGCATTTTATCGATTTCTCTCTCCTGGTTAGTCCTCTACAACATCAAATGTTGATTCACAATACGTTAAAGTCAATCCAAGTGAGAATCGTCTATTCAGCTGTTTACTTTTTATTTGGAATTTGAATAATTCAAAAGGTGCCCGAGATGAGGGTCTCGCGTGTCAGTGATACTTTTACTAGATGAGAGAAGAGAACTATTGGGGATGTTTTATGCATTCACATTTCTACCTTGTTTTTGTTCCTTCCACTAACATTTCTCCACTATTACATTGATTAGATACACACTCACCTACGCATTATTAACCTTTCATTCAATGGAATTTATCACAGAATAACGGAAGGCCCGACTGAAAAGATTTAAGAAACAATTGTCTGTTTTTTAATTCGTTTTATTCATTCATTGTATTGTTTTAAGAGCCAGTTTGAATTGTGTAGATGGAACAGCTGGATTATTGTGCTAGAAGGCGTTGTATTAATTATTTTCCAAGACACAATAGGGAAGACAAGCTGTGCATTTGCATACGTCCGGCCAATATCCGATCCTTTAGAGAAATTCACCGATCAATACTTGAGTATGCAAAATAATTAATGTCAATCTTTTGACCAATTGAATATAAAAACGGACGAGATCGGAGCTTTTATACACATCAACTGTGGTTTTATTCAAGTCCCATTGACCACATCTACTGCGGTTTCTATACACGTATCCTAAACCTTAGAGCTTTATCAATTCTCGTCCGACAACACAACTACCACTGCGAGTTTGACAAATTATTCATAACATCATTCTCGGAACATTCTATAAATTGTGAATTAATTATAATGATGGTGGTGTCTAATGAATTTGCGTTGGATTAAATAGAAATGTTATTTTAACACAACTGTAATTAACATAGGGGATTTCGTGAATTTACATGAATTTATCCAGTTTTCAAGTCGAATTAGTGAAACAAAATTCAAACGAGATACAACCACTGTGACCGTTAATAGCCGGTAAATCTTGCCACAAAGCAACATTTATACGAGACCGTACAACAAGGTAGACTCTTCAATTTAGATTTGACAATACGAATTCGAGTTTATTATTGTCTGCTTTAGAGAAAAATTTAGCGTTTTAAAATTTCCCTTGGAAAGCTTTTAAAATATAAATATTCGGCTCCGGCCCTCGGTCCTAATCTGATTACAAAATCCATTCAAGTTATACGACATAGATGTTTAATTACCCAGAGAATTAAGATTAAAATTGTCTTTTATGATTGGATGTAAAAGAGGGAAATGATTAAAATCTCCTGTATATTTTTGTCGTATCGCTTCATATTTTTACGTTATTCCTAAAGGTTATTTCGACATTTTTCTTCAGTAGTTGAATTATTGTTAAATTATCAACACAAAGCCATGCAAATTCACAGTTATCGACGATCGTGGCAGAATAAATAAACGACATCAAAGACGGGTAAAATATGCAAAGTATATACGATTTTCTACAAGCCCTTCAGTATATCTTTTTTCTCTTGCTCCTCGTCCTTCTGTTCCGATTTCTTCATCATCGTCTTCTAGACTGGCCCCCTTTGAATGCCCGAATCAATATCGCCCCCGTATCGTCCTCTCTCGGACTTTTAGCAACATAAATCCTACACAGTTTTTACATTCAGTTTGCATATACAACTGACGGCGAATGAAATTCCAAACGAGAATTACGCTCATATATGTCGATTCGATTTTCTATGTTTCTGTATTGGTCGATTTCTCATGGAAATTTCCCGAAAACATCCGTTTTCGGTACGTATATATCAACTAAACATCAGCCTGGGCCACACAACTCGATTTTAATACAATCAACATCTTCATCATCCGATTATCGTATAAATATTGATGAGTAGAGTAAAGTGCGCCAACTGCGTACTTCCAATTCTCTAGCGATCAAGCGAACGGCTAAAACGCCACCAGCCAGACTCATTAATCATTGTTAAAACCAATCTGCCATTCGTTTATTTATTTCTGGATCGTTCAAAAAACGGAAATCAACACGATCGTGTTTAATTCGATCTTTCAGCTTTCGATGACATGTACGAAGTTTAAACTTCAACGAAAAAGTTGCCATTTGGAAGTGGCTTGTTGAAAATGAGAGAAGAAATAATAAAAGAAGCCGAAAAAGCAACGCAACACGAATGTTGAATTTGCTACGAGACCGCATTATTAATAAGAGAACAAGGCACAAGAGTGTCTTGGGTCGTCCTTTTTGAACTTTTAAATGTTTCGGAGATTCGTAACAAGTTCTTTTTAGATGATGGCGGTGGCAGCGGACGGTGATTCTATAATGTCGATGCGAATTGAATTGAATAATATATCAACAAGGGACACTATTAAATTCCACAACTTTTCTTTCAGAGAAACGCAAACTAAATGACAATTTTACGTTTATTTTGATAGGATTAGAACCTGTCTTTTGTTAGAAAAACGGCCAAAAAGACAACCATAATGGAATCTATCGAAATATTTTGATGCCAAAAATGGACAGAATTATAAATAATATTAAAGTCCCTTCATTGTTACAAAATATCGAAATTACAGCTCTTACGGAAACAGAATCGGACACAGATCTCTTTTCCATCATTTCAACGGAAACGCAGTAGAAATGAAAACAGACATTTAAAAATAAGCTACTAATTAAAACTTTTCGTCAGTTCTCCAACAGTTGGAAAACTCACAATCAGTATAGATATGCCAAAATACATTGAATAAAATGCTGGCTCTCAAATTTGTGTTAATTTTCCAGAAAACTGACAAACCTTTTGGAAAACATGTGGAAGGTTTGGCTAAATTTTAATAAAAATGAAAAAAAATGCTCTAAATTTTTGCTTTGTAACTCAGAATTTAAGCGGATTTTTTTTTTTAAGAAAACATCTTCGGGTGCTCCTTGAAATGCTCATTCTAATGCTGCTGTATTGATTGCGATATCTCATCAAGAAAGGGAGATATCGATTATTAAAGCTTGTCACTTTTCGTACGCGATATTCAAAAAAAGACGCAATGTAAGTCCTTAAATTTCTCTCAATTAGTCCAAAAACTAACAAATCTATTGGATAATTTCTTGGTGATTTACTCTTGTAGCTGTACCGTCTATTCCACATAAATAATCTTAATTCTTATGACAAGCCCTATTAATTACTGGGCAATTTGGAAATTATTCTGAGGAATTCTAGTTAGTCCCTTGGGAACATTTGGCAAAATTGGAATTGGAATTGGTGAAAAACTGCTTCGATCCGATAATACCGCTATTTTTGCTAACCGAAAATGCACGTAAAAATTCTTATAACAGTCCCTGTTAATTGCTGGGCAATTGGGAAAATATTTTGAGGATTTCTAGTCAGTCCCTGGGGAACATTTTAGCAAAATTGGAACTTCTTATTCCGTTGAGGAGTTGATGGAAAACTGCTTTGATCCGAAAATGCACGGAAGATAATGAAGAATATCTAGCAGATTCAGTTTTTCAGCACTTGATGCTGGAAAAACGAGCGAGATTTCGATTATTAGAGAAGATGTGGAAACAGAAGTAGGGATAGAGCTATCAAAACTTAGAGAAATTTTGCCATAGCGGAGCCAAAAACGGAGTAGTCTACTTTTTGACCATTTAAGAAGGTATTCAGAAATATTTTAGAAGTTATGGATTATCTTCAAGCAAGAAGCAAACATTAGGTCGTATTAAGATGATATTTAAGAATGTTGATGATCTTCTATCGTTGCTGAAGAGTATTAACATTATTAACTCCATTTGATTTGCATAGGGGAAGAAGGTAATGACACATTTTTGAAAGAAAGATAATCAATGTGATGTTAACTTTGAGAGATTAAAGTAGCGAAGTTAAATTTGTTTCCTTTTGAAGTTTTCTTCGTATAATTTTGTTATACTCCACATCTACAATAGTTTCATAATTTCAAAAGTAAATTAGCGTTTTTCTAGTGATAGTAATTTCCGTTATATATCCGCTTGACAAAATACAGAAACAGAAGCAGATGCATATCTCCGAAATTTTGGGGAACCAGAAACGGAGATTCGTCACACCTCGACTGATAATCGAACTAAATTCTTCGTTTACAGAGAATATACAGATAGTCTAAATTTGTTGAATTTAAATGGAACTATTTAGAGGAGGGTTTTGTGTTGATATATGCAAAAATACAACCCCTCAACTGATAAAATAAACTAAATGTTTGTATTTTACGACTACTTTTGTCTGTTTCAATTTCGAAACGAGCACGTGCGTGCTAGAATGGCAATAAAAACAAACAACCATTTTCACTAAATATGTCGTACGTGTGTGAACCGCCACTACAGCCGCCACAGCCACAGTTGTCGAAACGGTGGTAGTTGACCCAAGTTTTTACCCTCCACGAATTTTCCGTAGAATTAATGGAAGATTTGATTGAATTGGAAATTGAAATCTCGTCTGTCGAACTGGAGGCAAAGCCGCAAAACACTCTCCCTCTTACGTGGCACGTATGATGATAAACGGAATGAGATTCGGTTAATGTAGCGTGAAGAGACATGCATGTAGGAATCAGATTTGTTCCATCACTTGTCATATGGAATGCCTCTTGACAAGTTTCACATTCGATGTGGTAAAAATATTGTAGGAATATGGGCGACAAATTGAAATTTCGGGGGGAAATTCGTTAAATTGATCACCAGGAAAAATGCAACAATTACAACTGAGTACTAGAAAAATACAAAAGACTCATTCAATTCGATAAAACAACATCAACTTTATCGTTTGTGATGTTTATTGTGTTGATTTAAACAATTCATACAAGTCAATGTCAATGGTGACAATTTTTTACGGGTTGTCTCTATTGATTGGATAAAATATCTCGGATTTTCTGTTTAATTATTACGGGAAATTTTCGAAATATTTCCCCAGTAATTAATTTTGGAATGATGATAACTCTTCTTTATCTGTCAAATGTTGTTTTAATACCCCGATCTCTATCTGGCACTGATTTTCTGTTGTATATCTTATTAGATGTATGTATGTACAAGAGTTTTCCGGGGGTGTAGGTATACTCTGACAGCCTCAAGTTAATTAATTAAAAGTTCAAGACGGCATTAATGAAATTCATATTTTATAGCTCGATGTAATAAATAACAAGGCTAATTAAGAACTTTGACTTGGAAGGTGGAATTTATACGATTTTTCCTGTTGCTCAAGCCAAAAGGAAAAAATCGAGCTTGAAAGACGACAACGCTGATGGAGTGAAGTTAATGAAAAGGTAATTTCTTAAAGTAAACATTGAAGATGATATAATTGGAAGTTTCCTGAAATTAGTTACACAACATTCGAGCAATATATCGAATTTTTGCCCAGTTTGTTGCTATTTTATTGCCTACAGTGGACTGTATTTAAGTGAGTTACGATAGTAATTGTTAGTTAATGCAGCAAATAGTATTGCGGGCTACACAATTTCAATATATTTCGTTGATACAACAAACCGCCACGCTTATAAAATATATTTACATTGTAGATTCTGGTTTATATTCGACATATGCATTGTCATTTCGATGCAATTCTACTACAACAATCCTCACGGGAGCCACCTCGTATTTAAGCCGAAACATAATTTCAATTATTTCCACTAGAATAATTCTGTAGCGGAAAAACTTCGATCCAGACTCACAAGAAAAACAATAAGAACGGTTCAATGAGTCGGCCATCCTATTGTCCACTACAATAATGGATTTAGATTCTTTTAGTTCCTCTCAAAACTGCGCCCCTCTGATTTTAATAAAATTTGAAATTCAAAAAATAGTAGATGTATATTTTTTGGCTGTCCATATTCACTTCAAGAGGTGAAATTGCCCCTGCAACTTACCCCCAAAAAAAACATTTTTAGCTATATCTCGAGGAAAGAAAAAGATATCGAATTAATTCAAAAACTAAAATATTCTGCACAGCGAATATCAATTCTTCCTCTGATTCGGTTCTCGAGATATAGGTAACTAGTAACTGCTCAGAGGTAACTTTAACAGGCAATTTCAATCCTTACAGTGAATATGGGCAGCCAAAGTATGCATCCACTACAAAATCTTACTAAAATCGGAGAGCAACAGTTGTGTCCCTTTTCTTGTCAGATTTTGGGCAAATTCTAGTCTTAAAACATTAAAAGATGCGATTTATTATATATTTATTACATATCCGTAAGTTTCGGAAGCTCTGTTTAAACAGATTCGGTATCCGCAAAATGCCAAAACTGAATGATCAATATCGCGCCTATTTGATGAGATACGTTACTTTTCTCGTTTTTCTAGGGGAAAACTGTAGTGTAAGGCTCTTTTGTCGTTCTTCATTGTTTTACGTGCATTTTCGTATGGTAAAATCGCGACATTATCGCATCAAATTTCTCAAGAAGTTACAAAGTTCCAATTTTGCCCAAATGTTTCCAAAGGACTATTCTACAGGTCTTCAGAATATTTTTCAAATAGCTCATATGTCATAAGAATTAGCACTATTTACGTGGAGGAGGCGGTATAGCGAACTAAAAAATCAAATTACTAAGAAATTCTTCTATAGATTTGTTAATTTTTTGACTAATTGAGAGAAGCTTCTGTCGTAAATTTTGTACTTAGAAAATGTCGATCTTTAAGAATCGATTTTCTTCTTGTTTGATAAGATTATGCAATGACAACAGTAGTGTTGGAAAGAGCATTTCAAGAAACACCAGAGGATATTCTTCAAATTGGAAAAGTCCGATTAAATTCTGAGTTACAGAGCAAATCTTTGGAGCACATGCCTCTTTTAATTTTTTCACAATTTCCTCTAAAATCTAGCCAGTAGCAGCGATTTTTAATGATTCTCTGACAATTTGCAGCCAGTTGAAAGAGCCTTCCAAATCTCTGAGAAAATTTTCAGTTTTAGTGTCCGAAAAATTTGAATTTTAAGTAAGGTAGCATTAGAGGTAGTAATACAAGATGGATCCGATGATGTTTTTCGTTGTGAAAAATTTTGATTGAATTTGAAACTACAAAGGAAAACCTTAGAGCTGGTGCTTTCTTCTAATTTTTTCCTATATTTGACCATAATATCATCTAGCATTTTTGTACAAAATATAGCAAATTAAAAGAGCTATTCAAATCCCCAAAAAAATTTCCGATAGGTTTGGAAGTTTTCAGGAGAACTACCACGTAGGAGTTTTCAACAGAAACTAAAGGGTCAACATTATATTTTCTTCGACGCGGTGTCTGAAAAATACCGATTTTTAATAATCGAAATCTCGCTTATTTGATGAGACATTGCAATGACTATAACAGCATTGGAAAGAATATTTCAACTAGAGCCTTTTTTAGGAAAATTCTGATTGATTTTCGAATAACAAAGGAAAACCTTGTAGCATGCGTCTCTAAACATTTTCCATATTCCCCTATAATTTAGCCAATATTTTTCAATGATTTTCTCATATGGTTTAGCAAATTGAAAGCGCTGCCTAAATTTCCAAGAAATTTTCCAACAAGTTCGTTAGTTTTCGGGAAAATTGGCGAAAACTGGGAATCTACAATATAATCAACATTACAGATTTTCTCACAATGTATAGCAAATTAAAAGAGCTTCCAGAATCTTGCAGAAATTCCCCCGTAAGTTTTCGGAAAATTAACAAAAACTTGACGTTTTTTATTATTATTTTTTTTTTAGTTTATGTTTCCGATTCTAATCGATACAGATGTTTTATTTGTATTGCCATCATCAAACGGTAGGAAAAATTATCTCATCATCTCTAAAGATTTTCCGATATCCCTCTTAACGACAATAATGATCATTTTCACTTTGATTAAACGAAAATAGGAAAGATCAACATTGATAACAACAAATAATAGCGTCTCGATAGACGGCTGTTGGATGATTAAATAAAAACAAAAAGCATTTATCGAGTAATTCCAAGCCGTCGATAAATATTACAAGAATACAACTGTAATATGGTTGTTGATTATTATTAAAAATTGTACATCTAATACATCTTGTCAATTTATTTATTTATTTATGTTTTTATTTATTTGAGAAATATTAACAGGTATAATCTAAATTTTGAACTAGCAAAGAGCTTCTCTCAAGCTTCTTTACAGTTGAATTATCCATGAGAAAATAACATCATCTAAAACACACCTATATAAAAAATCCATTAGGGAATTTTCTATCATCAAATGACAATGATTTTAATTAAAAATTGGATCTCCAAAGGCCATCATTGTAACAGAGACGAAATATACAATTTTCTTTAGATGATTAAAAGATACTTGAACAAAGTTGAAATCAGGCATCTGCTTAACGTCGTCGATTGTTGATAAAATCATGTTTCGAAAAGATCAGAAAATGTACCGAGTCTTTTGATGGCAACATCCCGTTTCTTATTGCATTGATGCTTCTCATTTCTTATTTGATTTTTTATAAAATAAATCAACGAACTAATATTAAGTTGTTGTATTCCAAGCAGCGCTCCAGTGACGAATGCGAGGAAAAATTTGATCAAGACGTTTCAATTGAAGCTTTATTAAATATTAAATTCAATGTAAATATATAATATTTATCTTCCAGTCAATTTTGAAGCTCTATTTAATAAATGCGAGTGTGTTTACGGGCTTGTTTCCGTAAAACGAAGACAGTAATCAAATTGAATTTTGTTCCATTATTTGTTTTCTATTTTTGTAAATGGACAATGCATTCACAAAGACCGAAGTAGAAATTTTATTATTTTACGACAATAATTGCTTTTCCCTGTACAATAGAATTTGAATAATAATGCCGAAATATTATTAGATTTAGAAGGCTTAATGATCATGATAGTAATGATGATGGCTTTAATTACGTTAATATATCATAAGTATAAATAGAGCGACTCTTTATTGATAAGGACGTTAATCAAAGTATTATTTATTCATTGAATATTACATTAAAGATTTGTTCATAGATATTTAATTCGAGTGTAGTTAAAATTTTCCAATTCTCTGCCTCTTCATTCGCGAGTTTTACAAGCAAAACGTGAATGTAAAGCTTCTTATTGTTGTCGTTACATACACCAGTCGAGTTTCATTATTTCCAAACTGTATGTAGTTTTATTGAAATACGACAGTTGTTTTCAAAGGGCGGCAGAAAAAAAAATCCCTTTAAAGTGTCTGTGCTATAAAGTCGAGAGCTGTCACGAAATTATTGTTGATGTAAAGTGCAAAACAATGTAAGCAAATATCAACACACACGTACTTTATCAACTGGCGACGATAGCGAAGCATTTCTCCGTTAAAGTCCTCTCCATTCTCTTTAAACTCCATTAAGTTGATCTAACGCAGTTTCAATTAGCTGCAAACGTATTGAGAATTGTCACAATCGCCACATAAAGGAAAACCGATACAATAAAATTGAAGAGAACGGTGATGAATTGTCAACAGTTTGTGTAGCGACTCGAATTTGACAAATTCGACACAAAATTAGATATTTTCATCCCGTTGTTATTGTCTCTGGTGGAAACTTGGCAAACTTTATTCTTAACTTGTTAATAACGCCCGAACGTTTAAGCCGTACACGTGACAATCCAGCCAAAACAAACATTTGGCCAAATTGTTTGCACGATCAAGTCGGTGCTGTTTTAGATGCGTGTTCGCACCGGCCGCAACGCAGCAATTAAGCTCGCTTCGTAATTAAAAAAGAAAAAAAAAAAGAGAATAGAAACAACACTCAGCTTAACCGATAAACTACCAACATAAGCGTGAAAAACACATTGTTGGGGTATAACAAGCCGGAACACGAGTGAATTCATTAATACAGCAGAGAACGTAAGCGGTAAAGGATGATTTATTCGTTTATCTTACCGGTTTATTTACGCGAGAAGTTATTCGCTTTATTTTTAAATATAAAATAGAGATAAAAGCGTGACACTTTCAAACAATCAATATTTGAAAATTCCATTTCATCGACTAACAAAACAGAAGCTTGTCCTATTTTTAAACTCTATTGTTTGCGACAATATTTGTTTAAAGTTTCGATTATTATAGGGAAAAAGGTGGATTAAAGTTGCAAAAAATTTATAAGAAGCTATCGATAAGTTTAATCCTCTACTATCCCGTTTCCCCCCCAATTGTATTGGAATNGGAGTAGGATTTGTTCAATTTCGATTTATTTATTTTTTTTCGAAGCGTATTCAATTGAAATATTTCGATATTGTACATTTATTTGTCAAATTCTACGTTTCTCGCAGCAAAAGGTACCCATTTATAAGAGAATTACTTGATTATATTTCCATACAAATTTCCAATGTGTTTGATTTCCTCGGGGACGGGACGACTATTTCCAAACGGCTGGAAAGTGAATATGTGTTTGTAGGGAGAAGATGGAGAAAGGGCCATAAGATAATGAGATATGGACGTTGGCCATTACAAATCGACCGACCACCTCTATATCAAACCGTATCAAATAGTCCCAGGCGGCCCGTATTTCACCCCAATACAAGCAAAAATTGTAGATTTTTATATAAACTTCGAATATCTACAAAGTCTTTGTTCCCTTTCAGATTACTTTCTATTTAAACTTCAATTCCGACGCGTTTGATTGTAAAGAGGACAGAAACACAATTCTGCGAGTATTTCTGGTTCGATTGTCGATTGAAACGCGACAAAGATCAAAGCGTTGTAGTTTTAATATAAATAGACATCTTATTTATTTAGAACAATGTTGAGTTGTCGGATCAATATTCATTAAATTCGAAGACGATCAGGACAGACTGCAATTTGTTTTAATTTGAACAGAAATCAACGTGGAAACCACCACACAAGATGCTCGTTGAATTAAAAACAACTTGCTAGAACGGGAAACTGAAAATTTGTATAATTGCAACAGTTCCATATTAAGACCATTTTAGCGGAATAATGACGATTATAACACTACTTGGCTTGTTATTCGAAACGAAACTCTCATTAAAGCCGAATATTGTTGAACAGCAAACTATGATGATGGGATAATTACGAATGCCAACAACAGCAGTAACTGTAATCGTTGATTGCAAAAATCATTTTCTTTTACAAAATCTAGAATTGAAAATTATAATCAGTACAGTAATTTTGTTATAGGGAAACGGGTATAAATTTCCAAAATTACAAGTCGTCCCCCATTCTGTCGCAACTTACCACCCTTTTACCTTAACACAAAGACCCACAAGGGTGTTGTTCAAATTTACTATGAGTAGATATAGTGCCATATATAGACTATAATAGTATTTTACACGACGATAGCGACGCTGAAATAATTACAAAGATGAAAGAGGGAGGAAGCGTGCGTGTTTTAGTAGAAGTACTAGGAAATTGATTTTCGGTCCTTTTAAATACATATTTCGCCGTCTCCTCAATATATTTAATGTAGAAGACGTATAATAACATTTAAAAGAAGGGGCATGAATTTAGGGAAAAAATTAAAGAAATTTAATCAAACCCAGATACGTCTACAACCCCTAATATATCAACAAATATTATAATTTCCAACGGTATTGAATGGAACACAGTTGAAAGATATTTTCAATTTCCTGCCGATTTTCCTCGATGATTGTGTGTTACAATGGAAAAAAGTTAATTCATTCGTGAAACGCGATATACGGGCATTTCGCATTTCTCAGTTGTCAGCATATTTACTTTATCATCGTCGAGTTTTGATGATTATATGAAATTCCCAATCGCGGGCTACACAAAAACGAAATAGTCGAATGACCCGGTACATTTTGCAATTTCGGCGATATTCGCACCTTTCATCCCCCTCGAAGATGGGAGAATGTGGAAAATTTAAAGCGACAACAACAGAGGAAGCGAACGTAGGAAAAAAGAATAAACTGATATGTGTGTGTGTGTGTGAAGGAGTCTGTCAATATAAAATTGCCAACATTCCAATTTCGATGAATACATGCGTGATATGATTGACAACTAGAGGGTTGCTTCATTTATTCCACATATAATGGAAAATCTATTTTATATGAACGGAACGTGTGTAGCACAAATTCTCCTCTATCATCATCGTCCCTATAACAAAACAGGATAGATGGAGAGAATGAGAAAGCTAGATGGACGGATATTTATATAATATACAGAAATTTCTAAACTGTTATTATTATTATTATCAATAATAATTACAATATGGTTCATTACAGCAGATTTGCGGGGTAGTTTATTAAGGGATGTTTCTAGAATAATGATTAATTTCTATAAAGCTGCCACCCCCTTTTCTTCATTATCTGTAGTGGTGGGTCTGATTAACGAAATGTTGACGTTGGCAACAGGAAAAGCCCTCCAGCTAACTAGTATTCAAATCTCTACGTTTATATGTAATAGTGTGTGTTATCTAGCATGTGTGACAGTTGCTGACACATCTGAAATTCAACCCCATTTACTCACCATTATTTGTCGCCTTTATTCGAAATTTATATAAGAAAAAAATTACCATTTCTAACCCTATTGGAATCCTGACGACATATTGGCGTTGTTATCGTTTTGCTCTAGAAAGAATATGATTGAAGTGGATATGTAATTGAATGAATTGAGAACATCTCTTACATATGGATTTAACCGTAAACTCATCTAAAGTTTGAACAGTTGGACCGGACCGACTTCATATCTCAAAAGATTGCTAAAACAACTATCGTTGGAAACTCACATAATACTACCCAATAACTGACTAAATTCCAGCTATTGTACAATGCCTTATTTTGTAAAGCAAATAGACGCCCTTGCCAGTGCCGTACAATGGTAAAAATTCAGCCAATGAATGTCTAAATTGTCCTGCTCTTATAAAACCTGGTGATTTAAAAGAATGATTGAATAGCAAAATGTCTCGGAAAAGTATGAAATTCTCACTTTTAAGCGGACGATACAAATGATTTTCTAGAAATGAAAATTTAACCCACAAGGGTCTGTCTAATCAGTAAGTTTTCAATCGAAACGTTTAGAGGTATGGGCGCTTTCAGGATCGAAGTAATAGAAAATGCCGCCTGTTGCCAAAATTTTGCATATTCCGTACATTCAGTTGACAAAATTCTATTAGATTTTACTCTTCGAGTTTTAGTTCCCAATTTTGAACCGAATTGTAGAAAAACAATATAAAGTTTAAGCACTTTTGCCCAAATTTAAGGGAAAAACTTATTTTTTGCAAGCAACTTTTAGTCCAAATTTTAACAAACTTTCGTCCTAGATTAAAACAGCAATTTTTAACAAATTTGGCTGAAATGAGACTTCTGAAGTTTTCAAGATTCTTTAAGTCCAAATTTGGGGTATTTTTCTCTTTATTACTACTGAGTGGACTCTTCAAAAGCGTATAATTGAAGTCCGATTAGTTGGTGAACGATTTGGAAAATATTTTGGGAATATTTTAGCAAAAATTAGATCCAGCACAGATCGTGACTTTGTCTAAAAAAGCGTTTTAGGACCGACTTCCCGGTGGGCTACAGATTCCAAGTTTTACTAAAAGATTCCCTTTAAGCTTTAAGCCAGCTCTAGAGGTTTTATTTTTTATTTTTCTCCATTTCGCTGAGTCGCGACCCACAGTTAGGGCAACGCCAATCTAAATTTTCTCCCATTCGGAGCTAAAGTAAAAGAAAATGCCGCCTGAGGCAAAAAATCTGCATATCCTATACCGTGTTATTCAACCAAATGTTCCCAGTTCTTATG
>JACDRP010000678.1:0-28179 GCA_013841185.1 Hycleus phaleratus | reverse complement strand
GCTAAAAATTTTGATGACCAATGTCATTTATTGATTGTCATTTATTGTTTTCTGTTAAATAAAGGTCATCTTCTGTCAGACAGCCATGTTGTGTCTAGAAAATGTAGTTCTCCTAACCCATTTGAACATTAAATTGCAGTACTTTATATATACAGTGACTTTATCAATAAATTCTTAAAAATAAATCACATTTTCTTTCTGTACACATTATTTAAACATATTAAATGTTGAAAAAAAAGAAATTTGTATAAAAAGTTTTTGTTGTTGAAATTGTGATTGAAACCAAACTCTAAATTTAGAGGTTGTAGGCGCATGCGTTCTTGACACTTGTACCGGGTGATTCACTTACATTTATAAGAATAAATAACGAAAAATCAAATAAATATTCAAAATAAATTAATCTATATAAAGTTTATTAATTAATCATTAGCAATCGTCAATTAGTTCATTAANAAACAATTTCTTTATTGTTTTCCATCAACAGATGACGAAGTGTAACTTTAGACACATCTGTCACATCTTTGAATTCTGTGAGACTAACTGTAGCTCTATTAAATAACGTTAGAATAAAATTGTAATTTCGCTTAATTCAAATCTTGATCACTTCAATTTAATTTTTAATATATTGATTGATAAATTTCACTCAATTATCGAAATAATTGTGGCGATTTTCAATTGAAATGGCTACAATTAGAGGCAACGATTCGATAACATTCAAAATCTCAGCGTCTGCTGCAATTAAAATATCAATTAACAATAAAATGGAAGATCAACAATTATCGGAAGTGGAGGCCGAATTGTACGACCGCCAAATCCGTCTGTGGGGCATTGAGTCGCAAGAGAAGTACGTATTGGTAAATCACCGGTCGTTTAGATGACATAACCTCAAATTTTTGTCCGCAGATTAAGAGCCGCCGACGTTCTATTGATCGGAATTCGCGGTTTAGGCGCCGAAATCGCCAAAAATATCCTACTATCCGGCATAAATTCATTGACAATACTCGACAACAACGATGTCACCGAAGAGGATCTCATCAGTAATTTCCTATTGAGTCGTACAAGTAAATTGGGAAATAAGGTAGAATTTTACGGTAAATTCGACGATTTTTTGTTGTAATTTACTTGTTTTTATAGATAGCCGAAGAGGTTTTAGTTAAAGCTCAAGCTTTAAATCCTTTGGTTAAAATAACAGCCGATACAACACCGTTATCGTCGAAACAATCGAAATTCTTCGAGAATTTCACAATAATCGTTGCCACCGGTATTAAATTCGATACAATCTTGAAATTGGATCAAATATGCCGCGATAATAATGTTAAATTTATTTATGGCGATACGTTCGGTATGTTCGGTTTCTCGGTTGTTGATTTTCAAGAGCACGATTACTTCGAGTTTGTAATTTTATAAATTATCTTAATTGAAACTAAATTATTGATTTTTTAGGGATCGTGTACAGTTGAAAGGTAAACGTAAACACGGTGGAGATGGTGTGAAGATTACAGTTAAAGTAAAAGGCAATATTAATTATCCTTCGATTAATAAAGTGTTGATTTTACCGAATACAAAACAAGATATATCATCGATTAAGAAATCAACGAGACCTAATAATCTATTCGTTTGTATGTTAAGTGAGTATTACTAAATTCCTCTAATTAATGATGGACCAAGGTATCATTTTTAAAACTATGCTAAAATTACTGTAACATAGGCAACCAACTATTAGGTTAATACGCTAATAGTTGGTTGCCTATATTACTATGTGTGCCACGCTATTTCTCTTCGCAGTAACCTATGACTTAGTGAACATAGGTCAGCTTAGTAATCTTTAATAATAATAATTTAATAATATTTCAACATTGTCGGTAATACAGATTATAGAGTTGAATCAAGAAGACGACCTACGTTAACAGTCATAGGCTCCTGCGAAGACGAATAGTACCACTACTACTACTAAAAAGTCGTAACTTAACCCATCACTATCGCTGTATTGTATTAATTTTAAGGTTTGATTGAGTTTCGCAAAAAGTTCGATCGTAATCCAGATGTGGAGAAACGCGAACACGATGTGGAAATATTGAAAACAATCTCCGATGAAATTATCGAATTATATAAAATTACAAATCTACCAAATATTGAGAATCTATTCAATTTGATATTCGGTCAAGTTGCACCAGTTAATGCAATATTAGGTGGTATAATTGCACAAGAAATCATCAAAGCTGTCTCACATAAAGAAGTAACAATCAATAATGTATTCGTATTTGATCCGTTAACTTATAGTGGTAAAGAATTAGTAATTGGAGCTTAATTTGAAGATTGGGATAAACTTACCAACAATTGGAAAAACTAATTATTTTCTACTGTATTTTCACAAAAAGAAAAAAAGAAGTATTACAATTAAACTGATTGTATTATTAATTTAATCCAGAGTTACCTAACTAATTTATTTGGATTGTAATTGTTAAAGAAAAAAAATTAAAATTCTCGTCGGTGATACTTATCTGGATCGAAATATGAAGTTACAACAACACGACTATTGAATTTACGTCCAGTTAGTGTTTGTTGTGCCTTCTGGCAATCTAAAACTGAATTGAATTCAACAAATACCTGAAAAATTATAAAATTTTAATAATTTGCGTTTAAATAATGTAAAAATAATACTTTTCCACATCCAGGAACTTCAACACCATCAATAGGTCTTGGTATTTCTATACTTCTAACAACACCATATTTATTACATTCATCTTTAATATCTTCTAATATATCTTCATATTCTTCTTCATCTTTTAATTCATCAGGTGTTACCATATTTAATAAACATAAAACTTCAGTTGGTGGTCCACTAGCACCAACTAAACTCAAACCAGGTACTTGTATTTGTACAGCTGGTAAGACTTGGGCATTTTTTGCACCAACACTAGCACGTTGTACAATTAAACGTTTATCACCTAATTGCATACCGTTCAAACCGGCAATTGCCTAGAAAAATTTCGTTCAAATTTGTTTCAATTATAAATGAAAGTAACGAATTACAATTCGGAAATTAACTGGAATTTTTAATCGGCGATTTCTCGTTGATTTGCCACTCGAAAGTCAAGCGTTTAAGCTCGTTGGAAAGAGTATTTCAAGTTACACCACAAAAGTTCTATTGTTTTGAAAACTGTTCTGGAAATTGAGTATATATTTTTTACATTTTCCCTGAGCCTATCGATAGTAAAATCAAAGAGCTTTCCAAATTTTTTGATCGGCTTAATAGTTTTCCGGGAAATTAAGTAAAATTTAACAATCTATGCACAATTTTAAAAATACATAGTTGTCGTATTTTGTCAAAACTTATACATGGTAGAATAACAAGAATCAAAAGAAAAATCAAAGTTTTGAAAATTTTAGGAATTTTTCTATGATTCAAGAAAATCCAGCCATTTTCTCTCACTAAACATAATTGTTTTCCACCAACTTTTTCTCTATTTGTAGACCGATACTGTGAACATTAAAACTGTGCTATAGTTACAAAATCTTGTTAATTTTCTTCGGAAAATTGCATGGAAAACAACTTTACCGATTCAAAAATCCGGAAAAATGGCGCCACCAATAAGTTAACTGATGGCTAAATGCTTATACGCCATTTAAATAGTCCTAGCTCTTATAACAACCCCTATTATTTGATAAATATTTTAAGAATTTATCGGGAACCCCTTGAAAATTATTTTAGCATAAGGAAATCGGTCAAAAACGATCGTTCCTGATGATATCACGATTTTCAAAAACGAATTACACAAATAAAATGACTCAGAATTACTCAGAGGTGCACCTGACTATTTGTTTAAAATTCTTTTCCATTTTATTCTGAAATGGTAAGAATTTTTCTCATTTATTCTAGAATGCAATGGCGAAAAATGAAAGAAAGTGTTTGATTTTAAAAATCACAGCACCTAAAATGAGTTTTTTGAGCAACTTATTAATAAGCTACGGGGTTCAAATTTTGTTAAAATGATCTCCATCCTTAAAATATTTTTAAAATCACCCACCAGTTATTTGTATAAAAACTAGAACCATTTAAGTGAAATCCGCCATATAAAAACATGCTTCTAGATTTTCATCTATAACTCAAAATTTCCACAAGATTTTCCAAAATAAAAACCGTCACGCCTTAGAGCCCGAAATGCCCTTTCAAACCAGCCTGATCGCTTGAATTTTGGATGAAAAATAGACGAGAAATCCTCTCTCAAATATTTCACAATCTTTTCTCCCGAATTATAACCCGACCTTTTCAATATAAATTAACTTACTTGATCGGTCATAGTAATGTCGATATATTCAGCAAAAGCATAACCTTTACTTAAACCAAATGCTGTATCTTTGACTAAATTAAATGCACGCAATTGTCCGAATGACATTAATAATTCTTTCACCTAAAAAATTTCAATGATTTTTTTCAAAACAATTTTGTTAAACATCCACACAAATTATAACTTTGACATTAAATTACAGAAAAAATTAAAATAAAAAAAAATGAATTTAAGAAGAAAAAATAACAGGGACAACTTACAAATCATCCCCCTAACACCCCCCGAGTACACAACAATATAACAATAACACAAAACGAAGCCAGTCAGATTTTGTCTAACAATTTACAAAATAAACAGTTTTTTTTTTTAGAAAAACGATTTTTTTTTAATAATCAATAATTAGTAATTGTTTAATTATTTTTTAATTTGTTTGGATTGTGTATAATTTGAACACTTGCCTGATATTTTCCAACACATCACATACAAGAACAACAACAACAACAACAACTAGCCGTTTTTATTGTGTTGATTTTTTCTCGTGTTTACATAATTTTTCATCATTATCATTAGAAGGACCGAGATGGCAACCCTAGCTATAGGGCAAACAAAGCAAAAGGTACATGAGAAAAAGTTGCACAAGAACTTATTTTATAAAAAAAAATAATTAATTTACAATTAAATTATAATAAATAAAAAAAAATCAATCAATGATCAAAAAACTGAAAGAAAACAAAAAACAGGAAATTTTTGTTGTCGACCTAAAAAATCGTATTTTTTTTTTTTAAATAATCTGAAAATATCCTGTAGATGAACTTGCAACTTTCCCTTTTAATTATTTTTACCGGTTTTTATTGTGTTATTGTACCTGAAATACGCTGAAATATCCAGGAAAATTTATCTAGAAAAAACCTGGAAATTTCCTACAATCAAGAAAAAAAAACCCAGAAAAATCCCTTTTGCTCGTTTCATTAAAAATCGTTTTTATTATTTGTAATTACCGTTAATTTTAATGCTAAAAAATTGCTAAAAAAAAAAATAATAAGAAAACCCTGAAAACCTGTGACATAAGAACCTTTGCTGAAAAATTCAATAATTAAATCAATAAACTGACTGACTGACTCTGAAATAATATTTTTTTTTTTTTATTTTAGTTTACTGTCCACATGGACGACGCTCTAAAAATTCTATTAAAAATTGGGAAATCGTCTGAAATAACCCTCAAAAAAATTAGAAAATTGGAGGATTGTCTTGTATTGATTCATATATAAATAAAGATACATACCTGATCTTCGTTCAAATAATTTGGTAGACCTCCAATGAAGATTTTATGTGGTGAATCTGGTACAACTGTACTGATAACACCAGCTGGTACACTGATACTACTTTCAGCCATACCGGGCATCGGTTGGTAATCGTGTGGACGGCGGATTTTCAAACTTTGACCTTCAATTAAAAATATCAATTAGAAATATAAATTATAAATAATTCAGCATGTTTCAAAATTAGGTTTAAAATCCAATTTTGAGCTTTATTAGTGGTAAGTAGAGGCTTGAAACGTATGTCGTAGATAATACTCGAAACATTAGACATGTTGGCTTTTTTTTTCAAAAAAGCCTCACTCATCTTGAAAGTTCAATAATAGATCACTTTTCATATTCCAAAATATCAATAATAGTAACAATAAAGCAATAATAGTAGAAGCTTAATTATTACTGTTAATTAAAAGCATAGTAAAGTTTTGAATTTGTTGCCAACCCTATAGTTCAAGGACTAATAACATTTATATAGAAACGTTTGGTGAAATGTATGTTCTTACGATGGTATCACTGTCGAACTAAACGATACTCGATTGTTTATAGCTCAACAATATAACCTCAAATTTTGTTTTTCAACATATTTCTTGATTTTAACGAATTTTGTTGTAAAACACTTTCTTTACTTTGTTTTGTTGATTTTTATTACGTCTTATTGAAATTTCTATTTTTAATATTGTTTGTTTAAATTTCCTGCTTTCAATGAATAGGCGAAAGTGACAAATTCAAAATTTTCGACTATGTAAATCCAATNGATTTTTTGTGTGTAATATACCGTTTTATTATTGTTTATTTAAATTTCCCGCTTTCAATGAATAGGAGTAAGTGTCAAATTCAAAATTTTCCACTATAATAAATCTAGTCATGTAGTAGAAAGTTTTGAATTTGTTGCCAACTTTATAATATATATAACTAATAACATTTATATAGAAACGTACAGTGAAATTTATATTCTTACGCTGGTATCACTGTCGAACTAAACGATACTCGATTGCTTATAGCTCAACAATATAACATGTTTCTTGTTTTTAATGAATTGTTTTAAACGGCTTTCTTTGTTTTCTTGTTTTTTATTACGCCTTACTGAATTTTTTTGTGTAGTTAGTGTAATTACCGCTTTATTGTTTATTTAAATTTCCCGCTTTCAAATAAATAGGCGTAGGTGTCAAATTTAAAATTTTCCACTACATCCGTAGATTTACCAGTAAAACGTATTTCGCAGATACTTTTTATCTTTGATAAATTGAAATTACCGCTAACTAAAAATTGAAACGTACGTCGCAAATAGAGTAACATTCGAAACAATCGTTTTCGCTTACTTGGATTATTTTATAAATTGAAAACGTACCTTTAAAATTGATCCCATCGAACGCCATCGCCTGTGTTGTCTCATCGATCGATCGAAACTCCAAGAATGCAAAATTCTTATCTAAATTAATCTGACAAGCTAAAACAGGATTACCAGCAGCTTGGGCTAAACCACTTAAATGCATTTGCTGATTGAAAAATTCCATCATCTCCTCTTCGGTAACACCAAATGGTATATTACCAACGTATAAACGGCGTGCTTGTCGTGTTATTGTCGAACCAACAACTGGTACGGCCGCTTGTGGGGTATCCGCAACAATATTCGCCGGTATCTGCCCGGCTGCTTGCATTGCTTTATATTGTAGTGGTGTTATATGTTCGAAACCTGGCGGTGGTACGTCCCAATATAGAGACGGTTTACGGCGGCGTGAATGGCTCTTATGACGACTCCTAAATTGATTAAAACAGTTAAATAACGATACAATTTGGCGATGGGAACGTTACGTTGATGACGATCGACTTCTGCGGCGCCGATCCCGACTCCTCGACCTGGACCGGCGACGGTGCTCCCGTGATCGCGACCGCCGTCTCCTATCCTTATCCCGGTCACGATCCCGCTCCCGACTCCGTTCGCGATCATTACTTTTATCTACAATTGAAATTAAAACGTAAATAAAGCCTAACCAAACTTTTAATTACTCACCTTTATCTTCGCCCATTACCGGTTTTTTTGTCAATAAATCGTCGGTTATAGAAAATTGAAACAATTTCGAATGATTTCCAGTGAAAATTACGGAAAATTTTTGGAAAATTCACGGAAACAATTAGGAAAATTAGCGGCTCACGGCGTTAAAATGGCTGACAATCTAGGGGAAAAACCACCACCAACATTAGATCAACAAAATTACTAACAACCTAATGTATTATTAGTTGCATAACTTGTAGGCGTTAATTAATTTTGATGAATTTTTGAAATAGTAGGTTTAGTATTGTCAAAATTTCGCGAAATTATCCACAAAAATGGGTACAAAATATGTAAGAGTGGCTTTAAATGGTTTCGGACGGATTGGTCGTATGATCTTGCGGGCTTCGCTAGGAAAACCCAAAAATGTACACTTTTAATCAATTTCCAATAGATTCAATCAATTCAAATTGTAGGTTTGCGGTAATACAGCTGTACCCAAAATTGTAGCAATAAATGACCCGTTTCTACCGCCCAAACACATGGTCTATTTACTGAAATATGACTCGACACACGGTCGCTGCAAGAGCAGTATTGCAATGGAAGAAAAATCGATTAAAATCGACGGTATTTTATCAAAATTCACCCATTAAACTAACTAATTTCGTTTGAATTAGGCAATACTATCAATGTGTTCCACGAGAAGGAACCGCACAGTATCCCGTGGAAAGACGTCGATTATGTTGTCGAATGTAGCGGGCAGAATACGACCAAAGATAAAGCTTCGAAATTTCTACGTGATGATATCAAAAACGTGATAATTTCCGCACCATCAGCCGATTGTCCGATGTTTGTTGTTGGTGTCAACCACGAGTGTTACGAGACTAGCATGAAAGTTATCTCAAACGCGTCCTGTACGACGAATTGTTTAGCACCTCTAGTCGACATAGTCCATAAAAATTTCTGTATTGAGGTAATTTAAACGATCCCAACTACATTCGATCAACTCAAATTGCTTATAGTTCGGTTTAATGACGACAATAC
The DNA here is from genome assembly GCA_013841185.1 of Hycleus phaleratus. Taxonomy (NCBI): domain Eukaryota; kingdom Metazoa; phylum Arthropoda; class Insecta; order Coleoptera; family Meloidae; genus Hycleus; species Hycleus phaleratus. The sequence continues at coordinate 19,543 of JACDRP010000678.1, read as the reverse complement.
ACGCTGTGACTGCCTCGCAAGCCGTGCTCGATGCGCCGAAAAAGAAATTCCGCCTGTGCCGCACCGCCTTCCAGAACATCATCCCCACGTCCACCGGGGCGGCTGCAGCTATCGGCAAAATCATACCGGAATTGGAGGGTAAATTGACCGGCACATCGATGCGTGTACCCGTTTGTAACGGGTCTTTAGTCGATTTGACTGTATTGTTGAGCAAACCGTTCACATTCGATGAAGTCAAAGCGAAAATCCAGGAAGCCTCAAATGGTTATTTAAATCATATCATTGGCTATTCGGATGGTGAACTTGTTTCTAGTGATATAATAGGCGATCCAAGATCGTCGATATTCGATGCCAAAGCCAGTATTCCATTGAATGATTGTTTTATGAAATTGATGGCATGGTATGATAACGAATGGGGCTATTCGAATCGTATTCTGGATCTTATCACTTATATTCACGGTAGAAATATGGCGGCAACGTGCGAATAAATCGATCAAAATTCTGGTAGCTTTATAAATAAATCATCTGTACTATCGAATATAATCTATTTTTAAATCAAACCGGATTTAAATATTGCGCGCAATTTCTAGCTTCGTATTGGTCACCCAACTTTACACAGCCTACTAATTTTGAATAACAACTAAATTGAAAACGCTTCAAACATAGAATTCAAACATTTAAACCAATTTTTGCGTATTTCTAAACGTTCAATAACTTTTCAATAGCATTTAATGATCACGAATTAATATGAAAACTTTTATTATCAATTTGCAATGATAAGACGATATAATTTCAAATATCCCTCCAAAACGTTTAGTTTTTTCTGGTAACTTTCCTGCGTAAATTTCTTGGATTGGCGGCGCTCGCTGTCATTTTCGAATCGCCAACTTAACCTATTTTTGTAAATTCGGCATTTTTATTTAATTTTAATTTATTATCGTCTATTAATGTTTATCTAAAAATGGAGAATCAGTGTACACCGGAGGAGATAGAACGGAAACGCCGTGAAGCCTTGGAGAAATTACGCCAAAAAAAACATAACCTAGAAATTGGAACAACAGTATCGCCGAATCGAAACCAATTCAAATTCCGACAAAAGAGCCCGAAAACTGTACAGAAACCGTACGAAAAAACCCCAATAGTTAAGCCGATTGTGAATTTTTATAGTAATCAAACAATAACAGGCCAGTGTGTTTTATTAACCGAACAACGGTTTCTAGTTGATTTAGCCGCGTTTAACGAGCAAGTTTTGGAGATTTTCAAAACAATTCCATCTAGAAATTACGGTAATTTTGTTGTTTTTACTGTAATTAAAGTAATTCCGGAAAATTCTAGATGTCCATTCGAAGAAATGGGATTTCGATATTCACGATCACAATTTGTTGATAACGAAATTACAACAATTACGTCCGAATATAACGATCGATAAACTACCGAATTATATTGTGAATTGTTTAACGCAAAAATTGGGCGATTTATCAACGATTGATTTGAGCGGCTTAGATCCGGAATTGTACAATTCTTTAATGCCTTTCCAACTGGACGGTATCCGTTACGGTATCGATAAAAAAGGCCGATATTTAATCGGTGACGATATGGGTTTGGGTAAAACCTTTCAAGCATTAGGTGTGGCCGATTATTACAAGAAAGATTGGCCGGTTTTGATCACTACAACAGCCTCGATGAAGTATTGGTTTTAATCACTAGAAAAATCGATTTTAATGATTATTATTTTAGGAATATTTGGGAGGAAACGATACAAAGATATCTACCGTCTGTACCGTTAATGAAGATAATGTACATCACATCGCATCGTGATTATATCGGTGATTGTGATATTTTGATTGTTAGCCACGATTTCTTATCGAGACATCCGGAGAAATTCGATGAACGCTATTTTGGTGTGTTTATCATCGATGAATCGCATGTTTTCAAAAATTTCAAAGCTAAATGCACAAAAACCGCCCTAAAATTAGCTAAATTGGCAAAACGTTGTATTCTATTGAGCGGTACACCGATATTGTCGCGTCCTAATGAATTATTCACGCAATTATCGATGATCGATGGTAGTTTTTTCGGTACTTTTATCGATTATAGTCGTCGTTATTGTGATGGTAAACAGACGAATTTCGGTTGGGATAGTAACGGTAGATCGAATTTAAAAGAATTAGAAATTCTATTGAATCGAAAATTTATGATACGTCGTACGAAAGAGGATGTTTTGAAAACATTACCGAAAAAACAACAAGAAATTGTCTATTTGGATGTGAATTTGAATAAAATCGATGAGAATGAACGGAAATTATTGGAATCGTTGTATCAACGTTATATGGATGAGACTCGAGTTCGTGATCAACATATGATTTTATTGAAATTCTTTTCGGAAACGGCGAAAATTAAAGTGCCGTCAGTTTGGTGAGTTTTCCTCAAAAATAGGGAATTTTTAATTGATGATTTCTCCCTTAATTTAATATTTGAAACAACGCGTTAGATATCGTTGGAAAGGGTATTTCTTGGTCTACAATATGGTTGGATTTTATTTGGAAAATTCGGAGGAAATTCTAAATTATAAAGAAAAATGTTGGAGCATCTTTTCCTTATATATTTTTTGAATATTGTGCTCTATACTCTGTAAATAATTATTTTTCAACGATTCAAACTGTCCGATTCTCGAGGATATTATCATTAAATAGAAATATTCTCTGAAAATTTGGGGAAATTCTCCAACAATTTCCATATATTAAGAATAATTTTTGGCCGTTTTTCAGCTTGTAGACGAGCCTATGGACTTATAGTGTTGTTGTCAGAAAAAAATAATTTTCCTGGAAAAATTGCCTGGAAAACTACTAGTCGGAGAAATTCCTGGTGAGTTTAGTAGCGATTTTCCTAGGGAAATAAACATTTATTCCTGCAACAAAAACGTAATTATTGAGTCAACAAACTGAAGAAATCCAGGTCAAAAAGATTTTCCTCTAGAATTTTCTTGAAATTTTCCACAATACGCCTATATTGTAGATCAATAAGCGCTCTTTCCAACGATATCTTACGCGTTGTTTCACGTAATAAATTAAGGGAGAAATCATCGATTAAAGATTCCCTTTCTTTTAATGGGTTATAGTCGGGTCTATTAAACAAGCAAAATTTAATTTTTAATAATTTCCAGTTCGCATATTCTTCAAATGTTGGAAAATGGTGAGAAATTTCTAGTATTCGCCCACCATCAAATCATGTTAGATTCGATTTGTGATCTAATTCGAAAACGTAACATTCACCACATACGTATCGATGGTAATACACCATCTGATTTACGAAAAAATCTAGTTGATCAATTCCAATACAACGATAAATGTCGTGTTGCTGTATTATCGATAACTGCAGCTAATGCTGGTATAACATTAACCGCAGCTAAATTGGTGATATTCGCCGAATTACACTGGAATCCAAGTGTAAGTTCTATCAAATATCTCGTAAGATAACTGCCATTATTTGGCTAGTAATTCGATAATTTATAGATTATTTGAACCTTGTAGTTCATTGGGAAAGTGGCGAAAATTTATATGAAATGATCCAGAATGACTAGAGGATAAAATAATTTTTCATTCTCTTTCTTAATTTTGGAAAAAAACAGGAAAAATTGCTTTCCCAGGTTGATATTCAGACGTATTCTGTAACTTTATAGATCCGTTACCATGACAAAGTTATAGATTAACAATCTTGAAGTATACTTGATTTTTATTATTAACAAATTAACTGTAATGAAGTGGAGAAACAGAGCGATAACTGTTAAAATATCGAGAAAATTAATAATAAAACTGGCAAATATGATTAAAAAAGAAAAAGAAAGTAAAACGAAAGTAAGGGTAGTTTGAAGATAATAGAAATTCTAGAGGGTTAAAAATTAGAATTTCTACTATTTCTGAGTTTTTTTATTATAAATTTTCTCAAAAAACAGTTATCGTAACAGTCATACTCTATAACTTTTTGATGATCCGTTACTATGACAACGCTAAAGATCGACAGTGTTATTCTAATAACTTGCTTGACCTTATCTTTTTGCATTTACAGATGCGATAGAATCGTACAGAGCGAGATCAAAGTTCTTTTTAAAGAAATTGTCTATTTCGATCGTTGATATGGTAACGAATTCCCAAGAAGTTAGAGAATACGATTTCTCCAACTATTTAAAAATAGTAAACTGTCATTAAAAATTATTTGCATGGATTTTAGCCATTCTGGATGGGTTTACGTAAATTTTCGACGATATTATGAGATTAAAGCGGTTTTTCACTAATTTCCCAATGAATTGAAATTCAAATTTTACCAAAATATCTAAAAACTAAAATATTTCTAAAATTGTTCGCCAAATTGTTGCAGTTATTCTAAAAATTATCAAACATTTGGTATATTGAAATTCTCAGTTGTATTCTATAACTTTTTGGTGATTAGCTACCATGACAACTGCCTCTTTTCGATTATACATGATAGAATTCTAAAGTTGTGTTCAAATAGACTGTAGAACACGACGTTGTTATAGTAACCAATCGCCAAAGTTACAGAATACGACTATAATCGGTTTGATTTAGATTTTGACGCAAGCCGAGAGTCGAGCCCACCGTATCGGTCAAACCGAACTGGTAATCGTGCGATATTTGTTAGCAACAAACACTGCGGATATACCGATTTGGAATAAATTACAAGATAAACACAGCGTTTTACACCAATTGGGATTAGTCGAAGAGAAATTCGTTAATATTAAGGAGAAACATAAAAATGATATAACGCGATATTTGGTACAACCGTCAACTAGTACGAGTAACGAAAATAGTATGAGTATTGATGAAAATTGTGATATTTTCAATGATGGTTTCGATGATTTGTTGAGTAATATTGTTGTTGATAGTTGAATATTTTGTATACGGATATTTTTAATAAATAAATTTAGGGAAATTTGAATTTATCCGTTTACCCTTGGAGAAAGAATTACAAATTGAATTAATTTCGTATTTTTTCTTGTTATAATTATTTTTATACAATCACTTGATTCTTTTAGAATCACACACATAAAAAATTGTATCTTGCAATTTTTCCTTCAAGAAAAAAAACCTAAAAACATTTAAATAGCGCACAATAATATATAAATTATCTACAAATATGTGTTGATTTCATTATATCATTTATCATCATTTAATAATAGTAAAGACGCACAAGGGCGAGGGCAAAAACAGCCTATTTAGAAAAACCTTGATCAGGTAGGACCGGTGGATAGGGGGCAACAATATCTTAAATATCAATATTTTTAGCAAGGATACTAATAAATTATCCCCTCATCGATAATTCTTGTTGATAAAGATAAAGCTTGATATATCTACACGCGACTGGTACTCTCATTAGAGTCTGTGTGTTTTTTAATTACCTATTTTAATATAATACAAATTACCTCGTGTCACGATCATCAATTAAATTAAATTAAATTAAATGAATTAAAGCAATTATGTGCCACGAAATATCTACAGATACACAATATTTATAACTAAACGGGGACATATACATAAATTAGATAAAAAATAATTAAAAAATAAATATTGGTCCACATTTACACTATTTACAATCGAAATGAAACAAGTCTTTCATCGACAAAAACAAGATAATTTTGGCACTTTTTAAAAGAAACAAGCAACTTTAATTTAATTGAAACAAAACGGTAATAAAGAGGGGAAAATTCGAAATTCTGTGGCACTCCTTGTTTTCCTTCCAATTGACGTATCCGCGCATTTTGATATTGTAACTATCCAACTAATCTGTTATAATTATAGAAATTATGTCAGTCTTGAAATAAATAAAAATAAATTACAATAAATTAATAATAATAATAGTAGTAATTGATCACTTTTACAATAAAGCAATTATTCCCTAATTGTTTTTGCCTCTATATAGATGTGTATTTACTATAATTCTGAAATCCTACACATTAATTATAAAATCACTGTAAAAATATCAAGGAACAATCAAAAAATGTTCCTATCCTTTCATTTATCATTAATATTATTATTATTATTACTTTTCCCCTCGTGTTTTACAAATTTAACCACTAGGCCCAACAGTTTTACGAAAATAATACAAAATTATATCACTTAATACACATGGTCTATGTTGATGAGATCATATGAATAACAGATTAATTTAGAACCGATTGAAAATCGAACCACCCTGTTTTCTTTAGAATTTCCCACATTTTCGAAAACAACAAAATATAATAATAAATAAATATAAATAAATAGTTTTGTTGTAATTTTAAATAAAAAAATAGTTGCCTATTGCTATCGTGGCTCGTCTTTTTTATATAACATTTCATTTGGTGGTGTTGTATTCAATTTATTAACACTAGATGGTGTTGTTGATGTTGGTAATTGTTGGATTGTTGTTGTTGTTGGTGGACCTGGTCCAGGACCTGATCTTAAATGCATCAAACTAGCTGGATCTTTTGTTCGTAATTGTGTTGTTATTGGTGGTGGTATTAATGTTGTTGAATTTACCGAATAATTTATACCAATTGTTGGTGTTGAATTACCATTACCACCACCACCACTACTACCACTACTATTACTATTATTATTACTACTATTACTACCACTATTATTAAATAATTTACGTTCCTCTTCCGCTCGTATAACATCAGCTAATGGATTATAACGTAATGAAGCATAGAATGGATCTGTTGTTGTTGATGGTGGTGGTGGCCATCCTGTTGATGATGGTCCAGGATAATGTGACGTTAAACTATGTGGCAGTAAACGTGGTGGTGGTGGTGGTTGTAATGTTGATGGATGTCTTAAATACGGATGATGATTTGTTGTTGTTGGTGGTAATTGATGATGTGGCGATGGATGATGATGATGATGATGGTGGTGATAACGTAAATCATCATCTTTCGATGATAAACTACGTGGTTCTTCTTTTATACGTATCGTTTCATGATTACCAACTAAATCTTGATTTGTTTGATTACCATTATTATTACCACCACCATTACGTAATGGTGATCGTTCTCGTATTGAATTCGCTGTTAATTTCACCATATTATCTAATCTTTGTTGATGATGCAATAAACGTTCACGTTCTCTTTGTTCACGTTCACGTTGTTCACGTTCTAATTCACGACGTTCTAATTCGCGTCGTTCTTTTTCGCGACGTTCACGTTCTTGTTGTTGTTGTTGTTGTTGTTCTAAACGTCGTTGTTTCTCTTCACGTTCACGACGTTCTCTATCTTCACGTTCACGACGTAAACGTTCACGTTCTTCACGATCACGTTGTTCACGTTCACGTTGATGTTGTTCTAATATTGGATCTGGTTTTATTGTCCATGGTGCTGGTGGTGGTCCTAAACTTGTTAATGTTGGTGGTGGTGGTGGTGGTGGAAATGTTGGTATTGTTCTTTGTAAACTACGCCATGGATCTGAAAATTGTCCAGCTGCTGCGGCTGCTGCTAAATTTAAATCACGTATACTGGCAGCAGCAGCTGCTGCTGCTGCAAATGGTGATACAGCAAATGGGGATGCTGTAGCTGCTGCACCAAAACTACTACCATAACGGCTAAATGGCGATAGAGTACTGCCACTAACAAACGACGATTTACCTTTAAATATAAAAATTATAATAAAATATTTATTTAACTATTTAGAGTCGAAATCAATATCACAAAGGTTTCTACGACTGAACAGAAACTGAAAAATTATTCCTGAAATCTAAAAATTTTATAACCAAATAATCACCTAACAGATTATGTAGATTTTAACTAATCTACAGTCGTATTCTCTAACTTTTTGACGATCTGTTACTATGACAACACTGCCACAGATCTTTTATCTCACTCTTTACAATTCTATGATATACAAAATTGAAAAGAGACAAGAATAAAACAGTCTCCAGTGTAGACTGTTTAGACAAACAGTCGTATTCTCTAACTTTTTGACGATCTGCCACTATGACAACATTACAATAGATCGTATCTCTCACTCTTTACGATTGTATGATATGCAAAATTGAAAAGAGAGAAGAATAAAACAATCTCCAGTGGAGTCATGGTAACGAATCACCAAAAATTTAGACAAACAGTCGTATTCTCTAACTTTATAAGGATTCGTTATATTACAATTCTTCTATCATATGTAGAATTGAAACGAGATAAGAATAAAACAGTCGCCAGGATTGTCAAGCTAACGAATCACCAAAAAATTAGAGAATACCAATGAATATTGAATAAACCATAGTGAAAGATTATCAGTCGTATTCTGTAACTTTTAGTAGATCCATTACCATAATAATGTTATAGATCGATAGTCTCCTTGAATAGATCAGTCTTCTATCATTTTTATTAATTATATAATCTTATACATAAAATTAGGATTAAACTAATAAAAACGTAATAAAATTGCAGTTGACCAAATTAATATGTGATCTATTCAACGTTGTCGTGGTAACAGATCTATAAAGTTACAGAATACCAGTTAGTATCGTTACCATTAGCCACACTTCAGTAATAAATCCAAAAATCTGTTTAATCCGCAGAAATGAGCCGTCATTTTGTTGCTTACATTGCTATAGCAATCGAATGGTTTGCTCAAATGAAATAGGTTAGAAATTTGACAGTTTGTGTACAATCCTACTAGTTACTTATAATTTGATTATCATACTTAAGTGATTTGGTGGTGGTGTAAATAACGAACTTGGATGATGTGGTGCCGTTGGTGGTGGTGGTGGTTGATCATAACTTGTTGGACGATGGGCTGCTGTTAATGGAAATGTTGTTAAATCATGTGCTGTACGACTATTTGTTGTATGTACACTAGGTGAAAATAGATGTGATGGTGGTCGTAATAAATCACTTTTTGTTGAATTTACTGATACAGCAGCAGCTGCAGCTGCTGCAACAGCAGCCAATGCACCACCACCTTTTGCTTCACCACTTTTCTGTTGATGATGGTAAATCTCCCATGCAACACGTACATGCATTGCATTCCATTTACCAGTTTTCTGTAACAAAAAATAAATAAATACAACAAACTTCTATTGCTATTTTAACTTATTAGAATTAAATTAGTAACAATAGAAAAACAAGCAATTAAAACGAACAAGTTTTTATCGAAACTCACCATTAATAAAGTTTTAGGTTTGGATTCTGGTGGCAACAGCGACTGCAGACATAAAACAAAACAAAAACGAAACAAAGCGTTATGAGTTAGAAGCGCAAGCTAATAATATTAAAGAAATTCACCAAAAAGCAACAATTCAAAACTTAAATTGATTAAAATAAATAGTCAAAAAACTTTTATTGTCACAAGTACAAAAAAAACTTTGTCACACAATCAATTAAATCATATCAAAAAATTAAAATTATTTGTATAAGTGACAAAATTAATGGAATATGTGCCAAAGTTTTACGGATATGCAATAATAAGAGTTAATTCATTGTAAGTAATTAAAAAAATAAATCACCTTTGGTTGAAATGTTGGTAAGTGACTAGGTGGTACAAATGGTGTTGGCCCGCCTGGTGTTGGTGCCGTTAAACCAGGATGTAATAAACTAGGTGGCGGTGGTGGTGGTGGTCCAGCTGATGGATGATGATAACCAGCAGCTGCTGCAGCCGCCGCCGCTGCAGCAGCACTTGGATATGTTGCCATTGCTAGATTTTGTCGATGATAAAACGGTGATGTTTCAATACTGCTACTCAATTTTGGTATATCCTTAAACTATAAAATAATAATTAATTAATTTAAAACATCATTAATAAATATAATTATGTATTTTTTTGTAAATGAATCACCTGCAAATTTTACACGAATATTTGCCGGTAAAATTACATCACAATAAAAATACAATTGAATAACAGGAATACTTACACTACTATTGGGCCTTCGTCCAATTAATCGATCCACAGGTACAGACTTTTTTTAAGAAAAAAAAAAACAGAAAATTTGCAGGTAATTAAACAATTAATCAACACAAAAAAAATTAAGGACAATCACCAAGTTTATTCCAAAATTTCTCACTTATTTTCCAATGGATTTAAATCATTGAAACGGAATTTGAAAGCGCATTTCAAACTGTCTACAACGTTGTTTCTTATTTTGCCAAATTCGAATATAATTTGAAGTTACAGAAAGAAATATTAGAGCTTGTTTTTTTAATGTTTTCACCTATAACTTGGACAATATTGCTTATTTTGCAACGATATTCACACAGTAGATGGCAAATTGAAAGCATTTTCCAAATCTAGAAGAACTTCTCCGATTGTAGTGTCGATTTTCCGGAAAATCGCCGAAAACTTTGAGTATTGAACCTCATTTTAAAGCTTTAATATACAGAGTGAGCCAGAGTTGGTTAATTGATGAAAGTTTTTGAAATTTGGTATGCACCCATTTTTCCACCTGAACTACACCTGGAAAATATTTTCGTTGTTCTATCAACCCCCGGTGTACGGGATAGGGCACCCTACTTTCTTATTTTAAATGGAATGATATATTTTTTATTCCATATTTAGATTTTATGATAAAAATGAAGTACACTTTGATAACATGACCTATGGTCTAGCGCTAATAGATTTTCGGAAATTTTGACTTTTTCTAAAAATTTTGATTTTGTAATGTTTGGTTAAAAAATTCATATATATGAAGATATCGTCAATAGATAATCCAAATTTGGAANATCAATTAGAACTTCTAATAGACCAACCACTTGGCTCACTCTGTAGAGAAATGTTAGCGAGTTTTCCAAAATAACAATTGTGGAAAACTCTCAACTATTCTCAACGATTAAGAATTTTCCATTAGATTTTCATGGGAAATAAGTCAACATTCTCAAATGAAATATTCAATTCTATAAATTTATAAATAACCTGCAATTTCCCAATTTTCGTCGATTTTCCGGAAAATTAACATTGCAATCGGGAAATTTCTTAGATACCTAGAAAGAACATTCAATTTGCTATCTTCAAAGTGAATATCATTGCAAAATTAGCAACATTGACCAAATTAATGGGGAAAATACAAAAAATTGTACCAAAACACCAAGCAAACATGCTCTAATATTTCTTTCAGTAACCCAAAATTGCGTCCAAATTTGGAAAAATTAAAAACACCATTATATAAAACCTTGAAATACTCCGTTCGATTAATTTAAATCCATTTAAATAGAAAATAACTGAAACTTTAACAATTTTTGTTACATCAAATATCCTTGGTGATTGTTTTAAAGGAAATTATCAAAATATTTACCAAAGGTGATGGGAATAGAGAAGAAGCCGTCGGTGGTGGTAATAATGTTGTTGTATGATGTTGATGTACATGTGTATGATGATGTTGATGTTGATGCATCTCTGTACGACAATATGGGGTTGCTGCAGCTGCTGCCGCCGCTGCTAAACCACTTCGATCTTGTGATGATGCTAAAAATCGATTATCTAATTCACGTCGCAACATATCAGCTTGATCTACAAAAAAAACACAACATTATCCATAATAATAATAATAATAAATAAATAAAATTTATACTTGTTTGAAATAAACTCTCAGCTGAAAATGGATTTGGATTAGCTGTCGGTGGTGGTGGTGGAGCTTGAATTGGTGGTTGTGATGATGTTGACTGTACATTTGATGATAATGGACTTGTACCACTTATTGTTGTTGATGATTGTGGATTTGTTGATTGTGGTACCATTGATGGTGTTGTTGAAGTTGGTGGTGGTGGTGGTAATGGTGTTGTAAATACTGACGGTGGTGGTAATGGTGGTGGAAATGTTGAATGTAACGGTGGCGTAGGTCGAGAATTATTCGAACTATTATTACCACCACTATGTATCGTTGTCCATATTTTATTATTATTACTACTATTACTACTATTATTAGTATTATTACTATTACTACCATTACTGTTATTGTTATTATTATTGTTATTATTACTATTACTACTACTATTATTATTACTATTATTACTAGTATTATTATTATTGAGGGCTAGACTAGAAGACACTGTGGTAGTTGATGACGGAGGCGGTAGATTTAATGGTGTGACACTACCACCACGGTTTAAACTGCTCACATTACTACTGTAATTAAAATTTGGTATAAATTTGAAATTAATTTAATTTGATTGAAATTACCTATAACTATCTCTTTCACGATTAGGACTATGGCCGCGTGGCGATGGAGGTCGTACCATTGTATTTTCCCTACTAACTATAGGCTGTGGTGGTGGTGGTTGTTGTTGTTGTGGTTGTGGAGCTGTATACGTATTATGTACAGCATATGGAGCATAAAGTGGCTGAGGTGGTGGTAGCGATTGTTGTTGTGTTGTTGGCTGTTGTGGAGATGGTTGTTGTTGATTTTGTGGTTGATAAATTGATTGATATGCCGATGGACCATTACTAGTACTTGGTACAGCTACAATTGGTAAATTAGCTGATGTTGCAACAGCTGGACTTTCAGTTGAACGTAATATATCACCATTACTATTATTATTATTACTATTATTATTAGCTACAGATGAATGATGATGATGATGATGGTGTTGATGATGATGTTGATGTGTTTGTACAGCAATTGGTGCAGCAGCTGGTGTCATTCCTGATGGTATTACAGTTATTGGAACACTAATTGATGGAACACTATTTGGTGGTGGTTGTTGTGGTGCAATAACAATAGCTGTATTAGGTCCAGTTCCTGTTGTTATAGCACCACCACCACTAACAACAGAAGCAGCAACACAACCAACTGTTGATGGTATTGTAACATTATTACATGTTGGTAATGATGGATTACTACCACCATTTATAACATTTCCTGTTAATACTGATGTTATTGTTGATATAGCTGATGATGATGATGATACAGCAGCTGATGCTATTGCAGCAGCTGGATGTATTGGTGGTTGTTGGGCTGGTGCTGGTGATGGTACTGGTAAATTTGGTGGTGTTGGTGCTGGTACTGGTGAATTACTTGTACCATTACTTAATGGTAAACTAGGTGGTAATGAACCAGGAAATTCACGTTTTCTTGATGCTGGCGTTGATGCAAATATCACCGAACTAGCATCAGAACCCTATTTTAAAACCAACAAAATAATAATAATAATAGAAATTAAAGCTGATTTCTTAAAATATTTAAAAGTCGGCGCGCAATTAAAAACGCGCCGCAATCGATAATCCCCAACGGGGAGATTTCAATTACTTTTTTTTTTTGTTATTAAAATATAAACAAATTGATAGATTACAAAAAATTAAAATAGAAAAACAATTTAATCCGTTAAAATTATCCTTAAATATCCTTTTATTTGTTGTTTAATTTAATATGGTGTCTCTAAAGTTAATTAAATACAGTACGTCTTTTCTTATTTCATTATCTACACCCCAAGCTTAATTACTCTTCTATCATTCATTATCTACTCCTCCTTTCTCTATCCCACATATATAACCACTTAAATTCCCTATCTCCATCTATTATTGATAACGATGATGTTGTAATTATATAATTAAATATGTATAACAACATACATAACATTATTTAACTATATGTGTTAGATAAAGATAGATAGATATATAGAAAACGGGGAGCAACAGAGAATACGGAAGTGAATATTTCAAACTATAGAATCTCAGAATCATTCCGTTATCGATTCTTTTCACCCCCACTACACACTAACATTAAAAACATCACAACCCTCTACAATCCTACTGAAAACTCCGATAACATACAAGCGTAACAACCACTGACTAGTCGTGGCGCTCTTCACACATTTCAAAAACAACAGAAAAAGAGCCACAGACACGGGAAGATATCAATTCAATATTATTATTATTATTATTATTATTATTAAAATAAAATAAAATAAACAACCTGAATAGTCATTGTTTCATCAGTTGGTGAAATTAAACCCCCATCTGTATCGTTAAATTCATGATTTTCTTTAATAATATCGCCTTCGGTTGTTTTATCACTACCATCATTATTAACAAGATCACCATTACCACCACCACCACCACCCTCATCATTATCTTGAATTTTCACTATGATCGCAATTGTGGCGGCACTTGTACTATTCTTATTATTGAATTTAAAATTTCTATTAATAAAATAAATTGCAATTTAATTACATAAAACATTCCTTTATTGTTGATTAATAAAAAATTAATTACTCGTCAATTATCTTCACGTCCAATTATCAACAATTTATACAATTATTATTATTATTATTTAATTAGTATTAAAGTCGGTGTAAAAATTCCCAATACACCTGAAAGGACATTATCTTTATTTTTATAACAATTATTATTTTACCATTATTTATTAATAACATTTTAATTAATTTATCTATTTTTAATTATATCATTTTTTTGGTTATTTTTATAACGGTAGTAGTGGTGGAAAATTCACAAAAAAAACCCATCAAATCTTTCACTAAACAAGACGACAATCCACCTCATACTGAGTGTAGTTGGCGGCGTGTTAAACTTAAAAAGGGGAAGAGATAGAAAGAAACGAGGATAATGATGATGCAGAAAGGAACAAAAACGAAACAAACCGACCTTAGCCAACTTGGACTCTTACATATATATCTATATATATACATATAAATAAATTTATATGTGTGTGTTCTTTAAATAAATTTGTATATGTATAGATAGAGTAGACTATAAATTCGTATGTGGGTGTCTTTAGTTAGATTACGCATGCGCTATTGAAAATCCCAGGCAAAAAGACAGTTTCCACCACCTGAACAAGCCAACTAAAATTAACAACAATTAAGAATTCAGTTAAAAATAAACAACGAGCTACATTTAGTTAGTGAAAAAACCCGGCGCATCCACCATTATTTTCTCTCAAACAACAAATCTAGTGATCCAATTGATAAACAAAAGTGTGTGTATAGGAAAACTGTGATAAGAACAACAACAACAACAACAACATAAAAAAAGTCAATTCAAGTCGATATTCGAGTTATTTGTTATACCCCAACACAGACATAATTCCAATAAATTTTAATGGATACGAAACCGAATAAAAAAAAAAAAACGGGATGATTGTGTTACAAAAATAAGAAAGAAGACAGATAAACATTCTGTATACATAGATAGGTTTTCTACAAATGACTGAAACGTGGTTGGAAATTTACTTTTACGATGCGACATGATTACGAAATCATTCTTTCTCCCCTGAAGGTATATTCTCCAATAGAAAACAACGAAAAACAAACGACAAATGTGATCGAAATAAACAAATCGCCTATTGTATTCGTCGAGTAAATCATTAAATTAAATTAATTAAAAAAAAAAAAAATCACCACACAGTTTTCTATAAATATCATTTAAAAAAATATTAATCACAGTAGGTGTACTGTATATAAAAATAGAAACACCATATTAACGACATCTCTGATCGTTTTAAAGAACTAACAAAATCGGGACTTACCTTATCATCTTCACCCTCGCTATCACACTATTAACAATTGAAAAACAAAACAATTAATAGATTATCGTAGAAATAATAGAAAATTAATCTTACGATATATCCTTTTCCTGAGCTGCATCTACTACTGGCCTATTATTTTTTCCAAACAAAATAATTGAATTAATAATTAATTCTATTGAAGAATAAAAAAAAAAGGACTTACATCACTTAAACGATCCCTAGAACTGTCAGCATCTCGTGGTGCCATTGTTGATGATGTTAAACGTTCAGAAGCACGTCCACTATCATCACTAGTAGCCTGATCTTGTGTTAATGACGATAATGTCTTTAAAACAAATACAATTAAATTATCGAATAATTAGAATTAATTAAATTACTTACATGATTATTATGTACAGAATTATAATGCGTTATGTGCGCTGTTTTTGGTTCTAATTTTGGTCGTTCAATTTCTGATAAACGTTTTATATTCTCTTTACTCGATATTTTTAATACCAACTGAAACAAAAATTATTATTAATACTCTAATTAGTTATTAATCGGTATTATTGTATAATAATAATAATAATAGTAGTAGTAGTAGTAGTGATAATAAAAGGTCAATGGCTTTTATTCTAGTGTAATGTGACTTGTCGCTCTTGCTGATATCGCGCAAGATTCCAAGGTCAGTGAGGCTGGATTCCTTCTTGTTTTAACAAATTCCCATTAAAACCTCCCTCCTATATTATAAACTAAACGATAGAAAAAATAAACAACCCTTTAAATTTATTGGGGATTAGAAAATAAACAAATCAACCATTGAATTATATTCGGTTTTTATTATTATTATTATTATTATTGAAACATATTCAAGTCGGAAATCGTTCAAATTCTCAACCCCTCTTTGATTATATTAAGAGGGTGAGATTTTTTTTTTTTAAATCGAGTTAGTTGGAAATCTGTCAACTGTAGATGTTCGTTTGTTCTGAAAATTTCACTTTCATTACTCCTTTATTTGGTGTTATTAAAATAAAAGCGATTTATATTGAAATTGTATGGAAATTATAAAATTTCCATAATTAAAAAAACACTTTCAACCCCTATTTTATTGTTATATTTAGATAAAATAAAATTGATTCAAGTTAACCATGAATATGTCTACTATAATTGATATTCATTTGTTATTTTTATTATTCGACCCTATTACAGTAAATTAAAATTAACCAACCCCAAATTATCGAATTTTCTATATGTTCACCCTATAAATTTTGCAGAAAAATTTAAATCTAGTTTGTTGAAAACCTGTCAATGTTCATTTGTTCAAAAATCCAGATTTATTACCTTATTTCTATCATTTCAAATATGAAAACAATTGATTTGTGTTCAAATCAATGATTAGATTTATAAAATTTTCAAAATTAAAGTATTTTTTTTTTATATAATTTCCTTGGAAATTTCATGAAAATACTTGAACCTGGGGAACTGTCAATTGTCGATGTTCATTTGTTCAAAAATTCTGA
Organism: Hycleus phaleratus; assembly: GCA_013841185.1. NCBI lineage: Eukaryota > Metazoa > Arthropoda > Insecta > Coleoptera > Meloidae > Hycleus > Hycleus phaleratus. The sequence continues at coordinate 2,585 of JACDRP010000678.1, read as the reverse complement.
TTTATTACCTTATTTCTATAATTTCAAACATGAAAACAATTGATTTGTGTCCAAATCAGGAATTTATAAAATTTTCAAAATTAAAGTATTTTTTTATATAATTTCCCTTGTAAATTTCACGAAAATACTTCAGTTTAGTTTGTTGAGACACTGTCAATTGTCGATGTTCATTTGTTCAAAAATCCTGATTTATTATCCCATTTATATTATTTCAAACAACATTAAAACAATTGATTTGGGTTAAAATTAGTGGTGGAATTTATAAAATTTACAGAATTACAAAATTTTAACCCCTATTTATTTGTTTTTTTTTTTATTAAATTTAAATAAAAATTGGTTCTAGTTGGCTATGAATCTATGGTTAGTTCGATTTTATTATTTTGTTTATATTTATCTAGTTGGTCATGAATTTGTGGAAATTTTCGTATTTATTCATTTGTTCCATAACCTATTATTTTGTTTATATTTATTTTGGATTTTATTTAAATTTTCCACATTTTATTCAACCGTTTTGTGTGTTTGATCGAAATTGTAAAAGTTTTATAATTATCAACAAATTTTCAACTCAATTTTCTAATTTATTTCAAAAACTTGAATCCGGTTTGTGTATCTGTCAATTATAGATATTCATTTGTTTGGATTCCACCCTATTATTTTTGTTTATATTTTACCCACTTGATTATCATGAATTAAACATTCAAATTTGAAAATTTAACGATTTTTATTTTTAAAAAATCGTAAAGTAAATCGTTAATTATTTCAAATTTGGTTGGTTATAATCGACAAATAACGATAAATATTCTTTTGTCTATTTGTTTGTTTGATTGTTTGAAACAATTGAATAACTAACCTCTAAATCCTCATATGATCGGAATTGTAAAATCGAGAATCCTTCAACAATATCCTCTTCAACTAACGGTTCTTTGATTTTTTTACGTCGTATCGGTGGCCGTTGTGGTTTCTCACGTACAATTTGATGATCATCATCGTCATCATCATCACAACTATCATTTGGTGGTGAACGACAATGTTGATGATGATGATGGTGATGATGATGATGGTGGTGATGATGATGATGTCTATTATGATGATGATGATGATCTTTTGATGTTGTTGTTGTTGTATTTGTTGTTGTTGTACCAGTATTTGTTGTATTAATACCAGTATTTGTTGTTACTGATGATATTGTTGATGTTACAACAACATTATTACCACCATTATTACCACCATTAGTTGTTAATTTTGCTGTTTCCCGTTGTGCTTGCATACGCTGGGCGCGTCTTCGGCGTCGATTTCTTTGTTTCACTTCGACGTCCATCATTTAATTTTAAATCAATTAATTGATTTATTATTAATGGTAATTTGGTTATTTGAAAATTCAACAACATGGCTATTGATGGTGGTTTGTTCTAATTGTTGTTGTTGTTGTTGTTTCAACTGCCAATACCACTGGCACATTATTATTTAAAAAAACAACAAATAAAATAGAAAATCTTCAAATTATGTTATTGATGACGGCGTCTATGTCCAAAAAGACAATAATCAACGGCATAACCACATTTCATCAATAAAACAATACGAATTCGCCGTCGATTCCTCCGTTTATTTGTTGTTTTAATTATAAGTTGTAGACAACCGGAAATCGTATCGTATTCTTCATATCATTATCACAAACAATAACGACCATTGATAATGTTGATATTGATGGTGTTGATAAGTGATGATCTTATCGCAATGATCAAACATCGCCGTCTATTGTCTTATCAAAAACAAATCACTAGAATCAAAGGAAAATCGCTTATACGCGTTATATTTTATACAACACAAGTTAAAAAAGGTGAAACTAATGAAAAACCATCAGTAGTAGTAGCAGTAGACCCACACACAGACACAAAATAATGCAACTTCTCTATATACCATGTAGTGTAATGTCTACACACACATCTATACGAAAATACACACTCACACACACTTGTTATCGTGTCGTTATTATCACTGGTTTCCTTTTTTTCCCCCTCAAGATTTATTTACACAAAATTAAAATCGTTGTAAAATCGTCTAGAAATTATAATAATAAATCAATTTCTATTAACACTGTCTTGTGAAATTAATTAGAATTATTTACAAAAAAAAATAATTAATTTTTTTTTAAGGGACACGACACCGCCACCAGTCAATACACACAATGTAAAATGTCGCGATCCACTGGCGACATCTAACAGTAAACATAAGCAACTAATTGGCAATAAAACACGCGTACCAACCGTACAAAATTGGTAGAATTTAAAAAATTGAAAAATTAAATCAAATTAAACACGATAATCACCGGAAATTCAAAATAAAACTCACACAATTATTTATAACAATTTTAATAAATCTATAGCAGTAGTTATAACAAAAACGCGCCTAATTGTAGCCTTCTACACACAAAAAAATCGGTTGTATTTCCACAAACTACTTTGATTTTCTCAACAAAACTCCAATATTGGTGGATTTATAAACAAAACTATACCAGTAAGGATAATTCAAATATTCGGCGCGTAAATTTTCCGAATTGTAGGAATGGTGGATGCGCCGATTTGACA
>JACDRP010000677.1:0-28287 GCA_013841185.1 Hycleus phaleratus | reverse complement strand
TTTGTTTAAATCTAGTATTAGGATATTAGAAGTTGATTGGAAGTATGCCGTAAATTCAAGGAATTTCTAGAAAATAGCAACATTGTGGGCCAATTTCAATGTTGAAAATCGCAACGTTCGATTTTTCAAAATTTTGTTTAAATCGTGTATCAAGATATTAGAAGTTGATTGGAGGTATTCCGCAATTTAAGGAATTTCTAGAAAATGGCAACGTTATAATAAAATTTGTAATCTAATTTTAATGTTAATGAAAATAGCAACATCGCAACCTTCGAATTTTCAACATTTTGCTAAAATTTGGTATCAGGATATTAGAAGTCGTTTGGAGGTATTCCGTAGATTCAAGAAATTTCTTGAAAATGGCAACTTTGCAATTTCGATGCCGTTGAAAATGGCAACGTCGCAATTTTCGAGTTCTCAAAATTTTGTCGAAATTTAATATCAGGATATTAGAAGTTGATTGAAAATACTCCGTAGATTCAAGGATTTTCCAGTAAATGACAACATTGCAATTTGTGACATCAGAATTTTACTAAAATTTGATATCAGGATATTAGAAGTTGATTGGATGCATTCCGTAGTAATTTCTAGAAAACGGCAACATTGTAACAAAATTAATGGTCTAATTTTAATGTTGAAAATCTCAACGTTCGATTTTACAATATTTTGCTAAAATTTAGTATCAGGATATTAGAAGTTGGTTGTAGGTATTCCATAGATTTGAGGAATTTCCAAAAAACGGCAACGTTGTAATAAAATTAATGGTCCAATTTAGATGTTGTTAAAAAATGGTAACGTTGCAACCTTCGAATTTTGAAAATTTTGCCAAAACTTGGTATCAGGATATTAGAAGTTGATTGAAGATATTTTGTAACTTCAAGGAATTTCTAGAAAATGGCAACGTTGTAATAAAATTAATAGTCCGATTTTAATGTTAATGAAAATGGCAACATCGCAACTTTCGATTCTTCAAAATTCTGTTAAAATTTAGTATCAGGATATTAGAAGTCGTTTGGAGGGATTCCGTAGATTCAAGGAATTTCTATCATATCGGGAAGTAAATCTAGTAACGCATAATTTTTACCTGTTATTGTTCTTTTGTTACTTCCAACCAACTCCTAATGTCCTGGTACTAACAACGAAACCTCCCTAGGTGACTCCGATTTCAGTGAAATTAACACATAACCGAGCAATGGAAGAGAACTCCCCACTTTAACACTGCTCAAAGTGGTCTTTAACTTCAGCCCGGCGTGAACCACCGGTGGTTCACAGGCACTCCATTCATCTGGCGGCGTGAACCACCGGTGGTCCACACATCGTTTGCTATTAGATAGTGAAACAAATAAGCGCCGTCAGACGAATAAACAACTGATAATCTGAAGCCCGCCGACCATACGGAGTTTAATAAAGTGCGCCGGGCTGAACGTGTTAAATTTGTCGGATGTATTTTAAGAGTCCACAATCAAATAATTTCAATTACAAATATTTTTATTCATCATAAAAATAATCATAAATTATCATTACACAGACAGAATCAAAGCATTGATTGCTTCTTTATTATTCACTTTTTTCTTTTATTTAACAAATAATGAACTAAGTTTACTTTTTTTTGGCAATATGTACATTTTCCTAATTTATTATACACAGAATTAGAAGAATAAGTAGAACAAACAAAAAAAAAACACAATACAACAACGAATTATATAAAAATTATTTTTATCGGAATGGAACGCAGCATGTACCAAAAATTTGGCCAAAACTCTATTTACACGAACTTCTCTCAACCGAAAAACGAACAATCAAGAAAAATCTAGAGAGAACAATAATGGCTAAATAAAAAAACGTGGCACAAAATAACTCAATCAATTAATACAAAAAAATCGTTTCAATCACAGACATATAGAAAACAATCAAAAACAAAAAAAAAAAAAACAAATCGCTAGATACAATTTCGGAAAATTCTAAATCGATTATTGTTGTTACATCATTGATTGTTGGTAGAATTTGATTCGTTTGCTTGATCGAGGGCCTGAACAATTCAGTCGAATTCATTTACAATACAAGCATGCGGTTGAATTTATAATTAAATTGGGAAACATTCGAAATGATCTTTAGTTTTAGTAGCTCGGAGAGGTAGCTTTTACGGAATGACAGCTGACATTGTGCTACAACAGCTTGGTCGACTGTTCAAGTTTATTGTTTTTTGTACTTATTGATATATTTTTTTTTAATAATATATACTGTATTATCTTTAATATATAAATATAACAGGAAGCATTTACCTTGTAATCATGTAACGGAAAGCATCTCTTGATTGTTTTGAATAATACAAATAATAAATTACAAAATATAAATAAGTGTAGTTAAAATAGGGTTGAGTTGAAATGATCAAGAATGCTCTCCGGTTGAATCAATGAGACTGTATCTCTTACGGTAATATAAATATATGTACATAAATACTATACAAACAACAATCTTTGGTTGAACAAATTTAACATCAGACATGAGAACGTATAAAAACTAAATTAATGATTAAATTAAATTAAATATACATAGAAAAAACTGAGACTGTACAATGAGATGTGATAATACTAGCCGTAGTAACGACAATTGAGATCTACACAAAGACAGTAAATCCGACAAACAATCCAAACTGAAATTAATTTCGATTTTATTGGATTTAAATTAAATTGAATCGAAAAACTAGTAATCGAGTAAATTTCAATTTGAACAATTACGGACTTGCAAGATCAGTCTATTTCCAAATCAAATCAATAAAACAATTATCAATTAATATTGTCCAGTCATTTTAGAAATTCTTGAAGATATTGCTGAGCTACATACAGTTTTAGGCATTTTCTGTTATTATTTAAATCGAAAGCTTTATTTGTTTAAAGCGAAATTAAATTTTGATATTCCGATAATTGCACTGCATGTAACACTTTTTCACCTGACATCAGCCGAATCGTTCTTTAACAAGAAACATTAATTTCTTTTTACCTTTATAGGCGACTTTCATATTTTCAATTAATTGGGTAAATTGGGCATGTCCATCATGGGCTAATATAAATGTATCTCTAGCTTTCGTTAAAAAATCGATAAAATCACCGTAATGCCGTGGTGATATATGAGTTAGACGTGAATGTGTTGTATTTATATAAGCAGCAACGGCGGCTTCTAATAGTTGACGTAATGGTGGACGATCGTATGATAATGGTTTAATACCACCGCCACCATTATTTGTACCGGTACAATTACGATTACGATGTGATGGATGCGAATGGTGTTTACCACCGGTATCTAGAGGCGGTGGTGGCGGTGGCGGTGGTGGTGGTGGAGGCGGTGGTGGTGCTGGTGGTGGTGGTGGATGTGAACATGACATACCCGGTGCTGTCATACTACAACGTCTTAGAATATCCGATAATACTGTTGCACATTGTACATTTTTTACTAACAATGGTATCATGTTGGCTAATTCGTTTTTTCCTAATGAATGACTTAAAGCACAAGCCCAATGGATGTCGTTTATTGCTGGATGAGTATCCTGAAAAAATCAAAAAATAATATTTCGGAACTAGTATTGTAATGAATTCAGTTCGCTAATAGATGTAGACTAGTTTTGAATTTGTTGCCAACCTTATTTTTCAAACACTAGTCACTTCTATACAGTGAGCCAAGTGGTTGGCCTCTTAGAAGTATAAGTTCTAATTGATGGAAGTTTCTGAATTTTGGTATGCACCCGTTTTTCNATCTAAATATGCAATAAAAAATATACCATTCCATTTAAAATAAGAAAGTAGGGTGCACTATCCCATACACTGGGGGTTGATAGGACAACGAAAATATTTTCTAGACGTAGTTCAGGTGGAAAAACGGGGGCATATTAAATTTCAGAAATTTTCAGCAATTAGAACTTCTTTAACTTCTAATAGGCCAACCACTTAGCTCACTCTGTATAGAAACGTATGGTAAAATTTGTAACCTTACATTGGTATCACTGGCGAATTAAATTTGTTTACAAAACAAAAATATAATCTCATGAACATGGTTTTTAAATTTATAATAAATTTAATTTTACTTAATTTTGTTGATTTTTATTACGTTTTATTGACATTTTTATGTAATTATCATTTTCTAATTGTTTATTTAAATTTCCCGCTTTCTAATTTTCAATCAACCGGTAGACGAAGCCTACTAGATTTCTCAGTAATTTTGCTAAGATTTACTATAATTGAATATAGTTGGTAAATTAAATTATTATTAATTTTTATATTTACGGTATTTTTCCTAAAATAATTGATTTTATTAAAATAATATACGGCAGTCTTTATTTTTTTTTAAATCGATAAATTTTTAAAAGTAGTTTGGGTAACAAAAGAACGGATATAAATTTGAATTTCTAGTTGTCATGTCAACAATACCAACTCTCACTAAATTCCCTAAATTTAAAAACTTGTTTTTTTGTGAAAAAGGCCACAAAAGAGGCAAATAATTGTCGATTTCTGGGGTTGTTTTAATAGAGAAATTGTAAAATTACCTGATTGTATGCTAAATGTACATTTTTCATTGCCAACATAGCCAATTTATAAGCTCTCGTTGGATAACCCCTATGTTCCATATATCTAGCTATTGTAAATAATTGCGAAGACGTCATTATATGCGAAGCTGCATCGACAACAATCTGATAAGCAGTCTCAAAAGCTAACGCCTCATTTTCACACAATGTCAGGGCATTCAAGGCACAATTTGGAGGGTCCTATCATTAAAATCAATTAAAATTCAATTAATTATTAATAAAATATGATCAACCTTTGTTGCACATTGTAGTGCAAGTGTTCTGGCACAACTGGACAATTCTTCTTGTTGACTAAAACTAAGATTTAATCTCATAATAGTACTGTGCGACATTATTGTTGTAGCAACAGGTCCAGTTGCTTCTGTTGCTGTAAAGAATTGATACCAATTTTGCATTATTGAAATTAAAGCATCGACACCAACTTCAGTTGCACAAGTAACTAACCATCGTACCATTTCACGTCGGCGCCAATTCAACGACGATAACGTCATTCTCATCACCTACAATTTTTCATTTAATTCAAATAAAAACAAAAATATTAAAAAAAAATACTTGTAAACCCAATTCAAAGGCTACACTCAATAGAGTTGGATGTCTTGGCCCATTTTCTGGTGTTGCAAAACGGAATGCATCTTGAGCAAGTTTAAATAAATGCGATGAACTATGGATATGCCTTTGTGATGATTCTAATATTGTTCTTAAACGCATAACTTCACCTTTGGCAGCACTCAACATTGTTGAACTTAATGCACATTGTTGTGTTTCAATATGGCCTAATGTAAACCATCTTGGTGAACGACTCATAACTAATGATGGATCATCACTATCTTCATGATCTTCCAATAATGGTAAACGCATTGCACGCAAACCAACTTCATATGCTAAATCTGGATAACAACTCAACAATGATAAGAATAGAAAACGTGCAAATGTATGCATTGGTATACTTTCTGGATGTATACCAATACCTAAACCACTAGTTGGACCACCTTCTAATAATATAATCGCTTGTCGACGTAATACAGCAATCAAACTATTATCTAATTCGATCTCTTGTAATTTAGCAATTAGACGATCTTCTTGTTTACAAGCCTTCTCTTGTGCATATAAACCAACTGGCATTATTCGTTGTTGTCCTAAACCGATTAATGCAACTTCAAATGCTAATGTTAGATATGTTTCGGAACGATCGCGCGAACCTACTACCGGTACGTGGTGGTATCGCGGCCGTATATTATTGTGTTGCTCCTCCATTCCTACAATATCTACAAATAAAAGATTAAAATCAACACTTATTACACCATACATGTTTTACTTAAGTGGTCCTAGCTACTGTATCGTAATGAACTCATTTCGATACAGTTTATAATCATAGAAGCTGTAACGATTTTTTTAAGGTTAGTTTTACTTAAATTCAAATAACAACTGTCAAATCGAGTTGAACAAATTTTTAACAATTTTCGAATTAACTTATTAATATTTACGGTATTCTATAATTGTTTTTATTTAAAAAAAATTTTAATTTTTATTTTTTAACACGATATTTTTTTAAATATTGAGAGAAACAAAAGAACAATTGATCGAAAATTTGAATTTTAGTTGTCATGTCAACAATACCAACCCTAGCAAAAATCCCTAGATTTCCAGATTTTTTTTTTCAAAAAAGAGCGCAAATTTTAAAAAATAGTACGAGACACGTTCCAAAACTCATCTATTACACTCGTTTTTAATAAAACGAACCGTGAATTAAACCATGACATTTAGAACTTGTTTCTTACTATACTAGAAAGATTTCTAGGAGAGTCGTTGAATATTTAAACAAAATTTGAACCATTTTAGATAATGCGCTACAACTTTTAAATTTTGCTAAAATAACTTCAAAGACTTCCCTATAAATCCCAGATGTTTTAAAATCTAGCATCGTTTAAGTGAAACAGACTACCTAAATAACTCGGAGTCCGTGGCCTTTGATCTTCCGGTATAATTGAAGCATCACAAAGTGTATCGAACAAACAACCAATTGGATCTAATGGATGGCCAACCCAACATTCTGTATTTGCTGGTGCATTAAATGATGTTGTTGAATATGAATTATTACATTGGCCGGTACAACGTGACGTACATGGTGTTGTTTTACAACTAGGTTGGCAATTCTTATTATTACTACTACTACTATTATTATTATTGTTGTTATTATTATTATTACTAGTACTAGTACTAGCTTGTTGACTTTCATGCCATTTTCGTTGTGCTAATAATTGTTGTTGTTTCATTGTACGTACAACTGATACGGCTAATCTTAATGCAGCTTCCATATGGCCATGTGAACGTAACGAATCAACTCTAGCTGCACATAATGGAATCGATTCTAAAATTATTCGAATTATTAACAAATTTAAATAATAAAATAATAATAATAAATTACCATGCCATAAAGGTTGGCCTTGTGAATTAAAACTACCCGAACTTGTAGTATCTGGAACATGCGAACAATACGTATCGCTCGATAGAATATTTTTTAAATGCATATTATCCCATGACATACTAACAGCGTCTAAAGCTCTGTAATTAAAAACAAATAATACAAATTAATAAATAGCGGACGCGCCACAGTAATCCTCGGTGTAAGCTGCGACTTGTGAGCGTATGTTCGCTTCTTATTTCATTAACAAGAGTAATCTGCATTACCGACAAGCTGTTGAAATAAGAAACAACCTACGTTCAATTCGAAGATTACCGTGATGCGACAGAAGTTTTGATTAAGCTTCTGAAATGTAATTTACACTTGTTTTTCATGATTGTATCAACCCTCGATATTTGGGGTAATATACAAGATTTTCTTATTTTAAATAGAATGGTATATTTTTTCTTGGACATTTAGGTAGATGATAACATGACTTATAGTCTAGCGTTAATAGTTTTTCAGGAATTTTGATTTTTACAGTCTACGATTAAAAAATTCATATTTAAAAAACTACTGCCTTTAAATAATTGAAATTTGGAATTATGATAGTTTAAATATTGTACTTTCGACCAAATTTAACAGAATTGAATAATCTTTCATGGTTTAGCTGAAATCAAATTTTCTTTCAGGCAACTTTCAAACTACCATATCTTTCTGATTTTAAATAGAACACCATATTTTTCTTTATATGATTCGAAATAGAAAAAAATCTGAATCGATCTGTATTGGCGTTTATAACTATCTCTAATAGTTTTTCAGTTAATTAAAAATTTTCAATTTTCAGCAATTTTCTCGCTTATTTGAAAGTTTCAAGTCACCTATGATTGAATAATTCGCTTATAAAGAAACGCATAGAAGGCTTAGCCAATTGACATTAACTGTCACAATTGAGGTTAATTTTAAATATTTAACTTTTTTTTCAGCAATTTCAGCAAATTTTACATGAAAAAAGAAATAATCCAATCAATTTTAATTTAATTAATTATCACGTTCTTATATTATTTTTCATTAAAAAAATCTAAAAATATTTAATTTTTTAGATGTTAATTGTGACAGTTGTTTTTCGACAATAGATCACGTTATCGAACTACCCTTCAATTTCATCATAGAATCGAAATATGCAATAAAAATAAGAAAATAGAGTACTACCCTTTAAATCTAGGGTTGATAGACCTAATTGAGGTGGAAAACCAAATTTCAGGACTTCTTATATCTCTAAACGGCCCTTTTCTTGAATCACCTATAGAACTTACCTATGAAATATTGTTCTTGGTAACGACGGTGTATTTGACTTAGAATGATTCCCTGATAATCGTAAACGTTTACTATTCCTTGGACTATATGAACTATCATCATTATCATCATCATCATCGTCATCATCTGAACTGTCTGTTGATTCGTAAACGGCTCGATTACGATCACGTTCCCGTTCCCGGTCTCGATCCCGTCGATCTCGACGATCCCGTTCACGATCTAAATACCGATCTCTATCACTACGATCATGATAATATCTATCTCTATCCCTATTTAAATACTGAAAATATTCAAATTGCAATTAAAATTTAATTTGTAATTGTTGAAACTAACTGAGTCTCTATGTGATGAATGATTCTCTTGTTGCAGTCTATAATCGGGATCTTCCGGTGGACAAACATCGATTAATGTCCATTTTTCTAACAATAATTTCCATTGTTGTTTCTCATGTTGTGTACAATTCGGATTTAATACAATACAAACCCATAGGGAACCTAACTGATCCCATAATTGTCTACATTTATCAGTCATAGGAGCACCTTGATTACGCCACATTTGTAATCTAGGATCAGATAGGAACTGTTCGGTGATTAACGTTAACATTCTAGCACCATTCGAATCTTGCGCCCTCAACATCTCTCTCACCTGCAAAACAATTAAATTATGACTCTGTGAACGTAGGTCGGCTTCTTGTTTCAGCTTAGCAATCTACATTACCGACAGTCTTGAAAGTAAAGCAGATTCCAAATTTGGAACAAGAAGCCGATCTACGTTCACACTGTACAGAAATAGCGTTGTACACCCTGTAGATTATTTTACCTTCGAAAATAGCGAATTTAGTTGCTTATTGGCATTATAATAACCGCCTTGGGACAGATACGATTTGACCTGTTCGCAAACTTGTTCTTCATCCAAATGCCATGAATGTTCGTCATCGGCCGAGGCGCCGGCTGTCGGGTCCGGTGCACCCGGTATTTGATTAATTTCACTACGTTGTTGGAGAATTTCATCGGCCAATTTTTGGGCTGTTGGTAATACTTCTGTATGATGTTCGGATATCAGGTACTGTACAAATTTTTGTAATTGTTGCCGGTCCATTTGCAATAATGTTTCTAGAAAAACCACAAGGTTGAATTTTGATAATAATAAATAATAATAAAACAACTATCATCAATTAGAAAAATAATTAAATATATTGATATAGAAAAATTTTAACAAATTTATAAATACTAAAAGTTATTTAACGTGCATTAGTGCCAATTTAGTGCCGGTAGTTTTACAGTTTTTCTTCGGGGATTTCCCGTTTTTCCGGCCGTAATATTTCTTAAATCGTTTTGCATTATTTTTATAACCACCATTCGATTTCCGTTTAAATCCTTGCTTCTTTCTCGATTTACTACTACTTTGCGAATCATCACACCAATCATCGTCATTATTACCGAAATTATTCGAATTATCTGTATTGTTTTGAAGTTGGTTTAATTGTTGGCGATATTTTGTTGTAATTTTCAAGAAAAATTCACCAAATTTCTCGTAATTCGCTTTCGTGACGTGTTGGATTTTCATAAAATCCTCCTTCGAATCCGGTAGAATATCGGACATACTTTTGATAGCCGACAAATTCATTATTGAAGATAATGTAACGTTTCTCTCTAAAGCTAATCGTCGACATTCCTCCAATAATTCTTCGTGACACTGCACTTTAAGACTGTTGATTTTAAACGAACTAACTGTTTTAGTTGTAGTCTTTGATGATGATGGTGGTGTTGGAATAGTTTCGATTACTCCACTAGTTGAGGGTTTGTTTGTTTTAACAACCGGAACTTTAGTGCCAGTCGGTAAAGCTAGGGTGATTTTCAAATCGGGTTGATTTAAATTGCGAAATTTACCACCGGGTTTTATGTAAACAACCGGAAATTCACCAGTAAACGTACAAAAATCGACTAGAATATTTTTTAAAACTAAATCGATAAGTATACGTTGTAAATCGGTGCGATTTAATTCGCTACCACTACCGTAAAATCGATGTTTATCGTGGCCTTTATCGAGGATTTTCTTCAATTTTGCCCCCTTATAAACTTCAACAATATGTAGCATTGTTATATTCTCACGATTAGCCAAATCGTTGACTAATTCGCCTAAATTACGGGCATGATTTGTAACATCGATAAAGTGGTATTTTTCGATATTTTCGCAATTATCGCATATTGTTTGTTTGTTTTTTATACAAATCCGCCGATCGAATTTCTCGCCTAAATGTAATAATTGTAAATATCGCCGACAATCGATTGTATTCTCACAATACGATACCATTTGATGTAAATTCTCTAAATGTCCATCTAATGTTGTTTTATTAATATTGCGATCGGTGCGTAATAAACGTTTTAAACGGCCAACATCACCATACGAATAGAATAAATACGAATAGGAGACTTCACCATCACGTCCAGCACGTCCCGATTCTTGATAGAACGCCTCAACTGATTTCGGTATTGAATTATGTATAACGAAACGTACATCGGGCTTATCAATACCCATACCGAACGCTATTGTTGCCACAATTACATGAAATTGATCTTGCATCCATTCACGTTGGACTTTTTCCCGAATCTTATCATTCAAACCGGCATGATAAGGCTTAGATTTAATACCGGAATTCGATAGATTCTTCGCTAATTTCTCACAATCCGCACGACATAAACAATAAATAATTCCCGATTTTTTAAAGAATTTCGTTTTAATCAAATTAGAAATTTCGTCAGTTGTACTTTTTGCACGTTTCGCTATCACTTCATATTTGATATTCGGACGATTAAAGCTACGTATGAAAGTTTTAACGTTATTCAAATTTAAAACGGTAATAACATCACATTGAACTTGTTTTGTAGCGGTTGCTGTTAAACAAATAATCGGTACTTTCGGATATTGTCGTCTTAAACACGATAATTGTTTATAATCAGGACGAAAATCGTGGCCCCATTGGGATAAACAATGCGCCTCGTCTATAACAAATCGTGCTAATTTATCGCGTAAATATAACGATTTAATTAATTCGTTGACTTTATTCGATGATGAAATCTTCTCCGGTGTTAAATATAATAATTTTATAATTGGTTCGCGTATATGCAACTTAGAAAATATTAAGTCAATATCGGATTTATTTAAATCGGAACATAAATGCGCCGATGGTATATCTAAGGCGTTCAATTTATCAACTTGATCACTAATTAACGCCCTCAATGGTGATATAACAATTGTAACACCAGGCATTAATATTGCCGGTAATTGATAACATAAACTTTTACCACCGCCAGTTGGCATCAATACGAAACAATCATGTTGTGTTAAACTGGCATTGATAATTTCTTTTTGATGCGGACGAAATTCACGTAAACCGAATTTCTGATGCAAAACTTCATACATAATCTCGCTATGTGGATAGAATTTACGGAATTCTTCTGAATCATCTTGACGATTTGTAAAACTCGGTAAATGTTCAATATTTGTTTCGTTACTTTGGAAATCATCATTCCAATCTATATCGGTTATATCGATTTCGTTATTTGTAGCGAATTTATCGTCTTTTGAGGTACTCGGTTGGTTATCAGATTCGAAATTTCGACTATTATCGAACGTATTCGCCAACATATTCATCTCGAATTCTAAATCGTCCATATAATCGGCATCATTAAACGAATTCTCCAAATTTACATCGTTTCGATTATCGGTTTGATTTGGGGATATTTCGATACTATCACTATTATGTTTGAGAATTGGTGATCGTTTTTTGAACACAAATTTCTTCGGTGTTATTTTCGTTTTTGGTAGAGACGGTGGTGTTACAAAATCATCCATTTTTGGTAGTTTTTTATCAATTTCAACAACCATTTTCGGTGGTATTGTCGATAATTTCGTATTCTCTACAATTTTATCAATTTTCTCCACCGTTTTTGGTGTTGGTTTAAAATTTAAAAGCGTCTGTGATGAAGCTTTCTGTTTCTTCAATTCTAATTTGAATTGTTTCTCTATTTTCGGTTCTATTATATCCGATTTTTTAACGTCCCCAATTTTGGTTCTATTCAACAATTTTTCGGTTTCCAAAATTGGTTTTGAATTTAAATTATTTAAAATTGAACGAGAGGTATCGTTGACACTACCATTCAAAGGCTTTGTTTTAGCTAGAACTTCTTTAAAATTGAATCGTTTAGTTTTCGTTAAATTCTTATTTTGAATCCTCTCAACATCTCCATTCAAATTCTCCATTTTGTTAAAATTCAACAATACTTCCAATAATTATATTAACACTATCAACACAATATTAAAGTCAATTGTAATAAATTTCCATATAGAAAAATTGTTTAAAATACAAAAATAATTAGAACTAATTATTTTATAATGAAAGTCAACGGCTAGTGGACTTAACCTCAATTAAATAAAAGACGCGCGCAGTCACCGATGTGGCTACAGTAACAGTGGATGTGGTTACAGTATGGATGTGTCTAAAATTACAGTTATAAACCGGTTCGCCTTGATGAAATACAGATTTTTAATTACAATATAAAAATTCGTTATATATGGTTTAATTATTATCGTAATATTTCTTAAGGCTGAAATAGCAATTTGAATGAGCCATAAATTTATATATCCACAATAATAATAGGTTATTACGTTTTTTACTGGTGGCAATACTGGTTTTTTATGTTGATATTGGCAACCATTTCAACATGTCTGACTTGAATTCTACCTAATGTCCCAGTAGGATTTGAATTTAAATATAATTTAGTTGTAAAATTGTAGAATTGTGTGTTTTTTAGAGAAATAATTGTTTGCTACTGTGTTATGTTTGTGTAATGGGTTTATTTATATTTATTTAATGAAATATACAAGTTTAATTTCAATTTAAAGGGGATATTCGTGGATTTTAGTCGTGTGTATGTGTGTTATACACACTTTACCCTTCGAAAGATATCATATAGAATCAGTCGAGTGAGTAGAGTCGATCAATACGGGCCCCTCATTGCGACCTGTTTATATATCTATGTCTATACTTCTATATACAGTGTAATATTACAATTTTATAGCAAAAGTTTATGGTTTTTTTCTTCCCGACTCTATCTATCTTGTTGTTGCTGTTGTTACTGTTCTTCTATTATACTTCTTATTGTCTTCGTTTTGTACACTTAAACTATTTACTCTATCTCTATCTAGTCGTTGTTCAAAGTTCTCGTTTTCAGTAGCGCAAAAAAACCACTGTAATACGAAATCGTTACAGCGCTTGGGCGGAAACTTGGATTCGGTTCAGGCTTTTGAAGAAGAAAACAGTTGATGACGATGAGAAAAAAAGGTGTGGTTGTTATCTATTTAATGTATGTAAATAAAGCGAACGTGCTAATTAATAATTAATTCCAAAACTTGATTAATTTTCGTTTTTTTCCTTTGGTTATTCTTCGTCGTTCAATCAGACCGGTGATTGTTCGATTGTTAACAAAAATAATTTTATTCGAAACTTCATCGATGGATGTAGTTTTTATCGTCAATTTTATAACGAAATTCGATTATATTCAAGTATAACTTTGGTATAAAGTTTGAGATAAGTTTAATATTAATAATCTACAGGCTATTGGGAATAAAACGACAAGATAGTCTAGTTTTTCAATTGTACAAAAAAAAAAAAATCGAATAGATTTCTTCCAAACAGATTGAGATGTTCGTCTTACCTGAAATAGGAACTCGCAATCGAACACTTTCAGCATTTCTAATTCGATAAAGGGAGAGAGCGACAACATGTTGACACCAGAAGATATCTTTTGTATCACAACTGCAAGTCACCGATGTTATTTTACATCTAAAAAAAAACAATAATTTAGTTCACAAATTCCCCAAAAAAAGTTAAATATTTGTGAATATTATGAAAAACTGCTTTATCGTCTGTAAATTTATAACGAATTGATCTTGCAGCTTTTTTTATTGTTAAATATCACATACACACAACATTGTTGAAAGCTCGCAGTAGGCTGTAACTTTGCGAACGTACGTCAATTCTCATTTCAACTTCAACTTTGTTGAAACAGATGCCGGTAATGCAGATTATTTAGTTGAAACAAGAATTGAGATACGTTCGTAAACTCATAGGCTATTATGAGCTTAAATGGCGTTGTTCACCCTGTATATTTTCGAAAATAAAACAGTGATAATAATACCTATCAAAACTGACGGAAACTTTAAATTTCTGCGGTGGTTCTTGGGCACCACAAGGCAAAGTCGTTGGCAACGATAGCGATCTTGATTGTGTTACCACACCGCTCAAATGGAAACCTGAAATACAACAGAATTATTTTTTTGTTAAACCGAGTGGTAAATTATAATTTGTTGTTGTTGAAAAATAGGCGTTCGCTATCATCATTCATTCTCAGGAATTTTTCTAATCTTCAACCAATTTTGACGACTATTTTGGTGGTAAAAACCAACCAGTCATTAAATAGATAAATAAAAAATTAATTGTTGAATAAGAAGTATCGAAAATCGTGAGAAACCTCCACGATTCCTCCCCTATACAACAATAAATACGTTGAAATATGGCGACTTAAGAATCACCCCATAATATTGGGGTGTTTTCTATTTATTCTTCAGTTTTATTAATATTTACCGGTTTGTGTAAGATCGATTAATACAAAAGAGAATTATTCAATCGTGTTTGTGTTTGTTTAAAAGGGGAGTAAACCATGCAAATTATTCTGTAATTTGTTTTAAATTGACCCTAGTTTTGTAGCGACTGTCAAAACGACGACGACAATAACACGAGTTTCCTTTTCTAACATCAACACCGAATCGAGGGTGGTTATAGTAGAGGTGGTGACATTGAACGATTTTCCACCCTTCTACAACCTACACAACTACCATCAAATCAAGTTAATTACGTTATTATTAAACGTATACCAACCTATTGTCACTATTTGACATACTGACCTTTTCGGTGTAATAATTGAACGAATTTTATTAATGTTTATTGTGCGATTTATTGTTTTTAATAATTGCGAAAAAGGCCAATTGGAATCGGTTAGAATATACCGTCTATATATCTATGGACGTATAAAGAAAAAATATATGGAATAATATTTTGTATTTTCGGTTTCCCGAGTTGAACTATTAATCATAACGACAATTTAATGTACGATATTTTACCTGAAACGTGCGAAACAAGCAAGCAATATTTTATTTATAATTTGCATGTCGCTTACAAATCATAGCTAGGTGTATAGAGATACACAAATCTGAGTTGGTTGTTTTATATTTTTCGAATCGAATAATTATTAGTTTGATTTAGTGCCGGACTGGACAATTTTGGCCTCGGTGTTGTTTTCTAATGCAATTAGAAAGATTTCAAGGTGCAATTTTGCAAAACTGAAAGCTTCCCCGAATGCACCTAAAAATTCTCTTTCTATTATCGCCAAAAATTAACCACTTATCGCTTATTAGTATTGATATTGTTTTGACACTAAATTGAAAAGAGATGTAATAAAAGCTCTTCAATTTTTGGTAATTTCCGGGAAAACTAGGAAGTTGGTTGGAAAATTTCTAAGAGATTTGGAAAGCGTTTTCCATTTTCTATCTACAACACAGAAACCGTTTGTAAATTTATAATACAGGCTAAATTCTTGACAGAAATATAGAAAAATGTGCAAAAATATAGAAAAAAAATCCCTAACAATTTTTGTAATTTCCGGGAAAACTACTAAGCAGATTGGAAAATTTCTTGGAGAATTGGAAAGCGCTTTCCATTTTATATATACTGGAGAAAAATCATTGTTAAATTTAGAATATTGGCTAAATTATAGGCGAAAATATAGAAAAATGTACAAAATTATAGAAAAAACCATGCCGATACATTTTCGTCTATAAATTCAAATTCAAATGAAATTTTCCAAAACCAAAAACTTTATCTAACGCTTCTTGAAATGCCCTTTCCAATGCTGTTCAATTTATTGAAGTATTTACAAAAACAAGCGAGTTATTATTAATTAAATATTGGTATTGTTTCGACACTAAATCGAAAAAAGTGTAAGCCCTTCAATTTTCGGAAAATTCCCGGAAAACTAACAAGCCGATTCGAAAATTTCTTAGAGATTTAGGAAGTACTTTCTATTTTCTATATACTATGTAAAAATTATTCGTAAATCTGTAATATTGGCTAAATTGTCGAAGAAAATATCGAAAAATGTACAAAAAGTATAGAAAAAATCATGTTCGTAGATTTTCGCCTATAAATTCAAATTTATTTGAAATTTTCCAAAAAGAAAAACTTTCTCTAATGCTCCTTGAAATGCTCTTTCTAATACTCCTTTATTTACTGTAATATTTAGGAAAATAAGCAAGTTATTGATTATTAAATATTGGTATAATTTCGGCACCAAATCAAAAAAACGTGTAATACAAGCCCTTCAATTTTTCGAAATTTCCCGGAAAACTAGCAAGCCAATTGGAAAATTTCTTGGAGATTTGGAAAGTGCTTTCCATTCTCTATTTGCTTTGTAGAAATTATTACTAAATTTATAATACTGGCTAAAGTATCGGCGAAAATATAGAAAAATGTGTAAAATATAGAGAAAAATTATAGATACTCCTAGATTTTCGTCTATAAAAATCAAATTCAAATTGAATTTTCTAAAATGAAAAACTCTTGCTACTGCTACTTGAAATGCTCTTTCTAATGCTCTTTATTCGTTACAATATTTACGAAAATGGACAAGTTATCGAATATTAAATACTGACATTGTTTCGACATTAAATCTAAAAAAAGGTGTAAGTCCTTTAATTTTTCGAAATTTCACGGAAAACTAGCAAGCCGATTGGAAAATTTTTCAGGGACTAGAAAGCGCTTTCTATTCCCTAGATAATGTGCAAAAATCATTTGTAAATTTTCAATATTGGCTAAATTATCGGCGAAAAATGTGCAAAAATCTACAGAAAATCATGTTCCCAAATTTACGTTTATAAAATGAAATTCAAGTGAAATTTTCTAAAACGAAACACTTTCCTTTATGCTCTTTCTAATGCTGTTTTATTCATTGCAATATCTACAAAACTAAGCAAATTTTCGATTATTAAATATTGCGATTGTTTCCGACCCTAAATGGAAAAAAAAAAGCTTAACTTTGTTGCAATTTCCCGGAAAATTTGCTAACTGATTAGAATTTTTTTTTGAATATTTGGAAAGCGCTTTCCATTTTCTATGCACTGGGCAAAAATCATTGTTAAATTTAGAATATCGCCTAAATTATAGGAGAAAATATACAAAAATATACAAAATTATAGAAAATATCATGTTCCTATATTTTCGTCTAAAAATTGAAACTTAACTGAAATTTTCCAAAAGGAAAAACTTTATCTAATCCACCTTGAAATGATCTTTCTAATGCTAATTTATTCATTGCATTTAGAAAAATAAGCGAGTTATCGATTATTAAATGTTGATAGTGTTTCCAGACCAAATCGAAAAAGATGTAAAACAAGTGCTCAATTTTTGACAATTTTCCAGAAAACTAGCAAGTTGATTGGAAAATTTCTTGGAGATTTGAAAAGCTCTTTCCATTTTCTATATAGAATGCAAAAAGCATTCGTAAATTTATAATATTGGCTAAATTGACGAAAATATAGGAAAACGTTCAAAAAAATTGAGAAAATCATGCTCCTAGATTGTCGCCTATAAATTCAAATTTAAGTGAAATTTTCTGAAACGAAAAACTTTCTCTAATGCTCATTGAAATGCCCTTTCTAATGATGTCCTATTTATTGCAATATTAACGAAAATAAGCAAGTTATGGATTATTAAATATTGACATTGTTTCAACACCAAATCGAAACAAAGTAATCTACAGGTCTTTCAGTTTTTGGCATTTTTTTCGAAAACCAGCCAACCGGTTCGAAAAATTCTTGAATATTTGGAAATCGCTTTCCATTTTCTATAAAATCTGCCAGAATCATTGAAAAATAAACAACAATGGTTAAGTTATGGGAAGAAATATGCTTCAAAAATTTTCTTTGTAATTCAAGTCAATCGGAATTTTTTGAAATGGAAAAAAGTCCTTAGATCCACCTCTAATTATCTTTTTAAATCCACATGAATTTTCGCGATATTTCCAAAAACAAGCTTATTAAAAACTGTTGTTCAATTATCTGTCCTATCTAGAAAATAATCATTCAGAAGGCAATTGCGTGGGCCTCCTAATGGCAGAAAGCCCCGTCTATTTGGCCTGTCTAGTCCGGTCCTGGTTTGACTACAATAGTGTAAGATTTATAGCATATGTTGCACGATTAAATTGCTGAAAACTTCTAATTTCGATTTTATTGAGATATATAGCCAGTCGTCTTAATTTGGAATAGAAAATGAGCAATTTTATCGTATATTATTACAACAGAATTATTTATAAATGTGTATTGTTGCAGTAATAAAGAAAACGACGAAATTAAAGTCTCTTCTGATTTATCTCTTGCCTATTTCAAGACTAACCAAGGTCTATTATAATTACAAACGTCATTATTATTATTATTATTATTGTTTAATAATTTTTACCCACATAAGAGTCAACTATGGGAAATGAGGTGTTTTAATTGAAATTAAATATCTAAAAAGTAATAATACCGACAAGTATCCTTCAATAATTCTTTGAAAGGCAAGGCTGCAAAGTGTAAAATATGGTACAACCGCATTTAACAATCTAAACAAAAACAGTATCACACAAGTTGTAGCCTTCAAAATCCAATATTGCTACAATATTGCCATAATGCTTCCATTTACGCGAATAAATATCATGTATCTATATAGAAATCCGCGTTAATTGAGATCTTTACAAGAATAGCACGATGTAGATAAAAAGGCGAAACGTACAGGATTGGCAATTCAAACTATAAACACTGAATCTTCTTTCTTATGCTTCTAATTGAATATACCAGTATTGTAGGTAGATTATTTGTAGAAAATCGATAAATTCATAATGAACAATAAAGAAAATGCTTTCATGTATCATTTTTCTGGTGATATTCGTAAAGTGATTACGTATTGGAATGACTTTTATTTTATAAAGTATTGTATTCGTCCCATTAGATAAAGTGGTTGTTATCCGTATTGTTACCGTATATTCAAATATTATTGTGTTATACTCTTACAATTGTAATTTCCAATTTCAGTATTGAAATACGAATTCTTCATAACGTGCAATATGATGAGAATTTATCATTTGACAAGATAACAGAAAGCAATAACAATCAACATTCAGGATGATTCACAATTATTCGAATTTTTAATATTCAATTTTACCGAACATATCTTAGAAACTAATGCCATGAAGAGTTCAAAAATTATCAATTTTAGTAACTGAAACAATGTATTTTCTAATAATTATCGTTCATTATTCAGTTGGAAATAAATTTAATTTAAATTCACCATCGTCTGTCCCGATAGATAAATGAACAGAGAAAAAATTCTGTAGCGAATTTTATTAGATTTTTTGCGACTGAAAAATCAACAATTCCAACTAGTACGGAGAAGATAATTAAAAGTTAGAAAATTTAACAAAAAATACGTAATTTAAAAATTCAAATTCTAAGCTTTAGTCGATAATCATTTTTTTAATTTATTTCTAAAGATAGTTTGTACATTTAACGGTACTCCTAGCTCTTTTTGTTGGTTAGAAACAAATATTTGAGAATTTATTCAAAATTCTAACCTTAAAACTTCAAATTTCAAATATCGAATATTTTCAATTAAACAAATACTTTACAAATTCTCCAAATATAACAGCACCCAATGATCACACAGAGTAAGTCTGATATTAATCAAATTTAGAAATGTAAGGCTAGAAATTTAGGGAATAAGTTATACCAATCTAATTATTAGAAGAGCGTGCTATTTAACAATTTAGCCAACAAAAATTACGTGAAAACTTGATATTGCGCGTCCATCAAACAATGGGTTGCTAATGAAACTCCCCAAATGTTGTAAGTATTTAAAATTCTAACCTTACAGCTCTAAATTTGGTTAATATTATTCGTATTCATGTGCTGTTGGTATAATATTTTAAAAAATTAGTGATTTATTGATACAAATAAGTATTCCGCTTCTATTTTAGTGATTTTTGTTTAAAATATACTGTTTTATTTAAATAAATGCAATCATTTTTGATATTTTTTTTACAATAAAGGATACTATTTTCATATATCTGATAAAAATTGTAAATTATCTTCAATGGATTTATCAATTCTTATTTTTATCGGATGTATCACCACTTTTGCGGATGATATTATAAATCCAGTCATGTAGTATAAAGTTTTAAATCAATTACCAACCGTATAGTCCCAAAATCTAGTAATTTTTTATAGAAACGTAGGGTAAAATTTGTATTCTTTCATTGGTAACACTAGCGAACTAAATGATAGTCATTTATTTATAGATCAATAATATAACCTCAAATTTTATATTATTACACATGTCCTTTCTTATTTTTAATGAATTTTATTTTAGAATACTTTCTATACTTTATTTTATTGATTTTTATTACGTTTTAATGACATTTTTTGGGTAACATACCGTTTTATTATAGCTTATTTAAATTTCCCGTTTTCTACTACTGTTCAATGAGTATATCTGTCATTTTAGCACTGATTACTAGATCACTAGATTTACGATAAAGTCTAATTATCAAGATTGCTATACTCTATTGTTAAACTAGGAGTAACGCCCCATAGGCAAGTTAACACAACTAAAAATAATGCCCAGGAATGATAATATTCAAAGTATACAGAGTGTACAATATTAGTTAAGCTCGCAGTTGCCTATGATTTCGTGAACGTAGGTCAGCTTCTTGTTCCAACTTTGTAATCTACCTTACCGACATGCTCTTGTTTCAATAACTTGTCGGTAATGCAGATTGCACAATTGAAATAAGAAGCTGACCTACGCTCACGAAGTCATAGGCTACTGCTTAAATGATGTTGTCCAGCCTGTATAATACGGCCAAAATGATCCAGTTTTTACTTCTAGTGACTTTTTCTGTGTAAACCCGACTTTAGTCGTTACTCCTAGTTTAAAAATAGAGTATAATCATCCACATTTGATTATAATAAATTCCAAATCTAAACTTGACTTTTACGACATTATTCTACTCTAATGGCAGAATTTCTAAGATTTCTGTTTGACAATTAAGGAAGCCTAAACGTATGTGCAATAAATATGAGTAATAACTAGAGTATGTGATAATATTTAAAGATTGTATTTGTTTTTTTTTTCTTTATTGTTATTGTTGTTATTTTCGTATGTTGAGGTCAAGAGATCATGAGAAACGAAAGGGTGTTGTCATTCTCATACATCAAGGCCGTCTACTGCTACATGGAGATGACGGCCAAACCAAATCAGGACATTGCTGCTGACCGACCAAGAGAAAGAGAGAGAAGAACCTCTAATGCGGAATGCGGTCCAAAAACAACGGATCCACCCATTGTTGTATAAATCTAAATATTCTATTCTTAGACAACAACGGATTCATAGATAAAACTAATCGAAAAATGTTCAATATAAATATTGTACTGTATTGGAGACGCGACATGGTACCATAAGAATTCAAAGTAAACTCTATTCGTGTGCAAGGACCAATTAACTGCATTGTAGCTTACGAATAGGAACGATTTAATGGACGACAATTGCCGAGCATATCGAAAATTGTAACATCACAAAAATTACAAATAATTCAAAAAAATGACCTGCTAGATTTCTCAGCATTCTACTTGATTAAAATGCCATAAAAAGCAAATTTTTAAATTAACGCCAATTTTCGCCACAATTGCGCTATCTACCGAAGCAAATCTTGAGTTTTTCATTTAGTTGGTAATAGATTTCCCACCAACAGTTGGTAAGACTTGACAGGAAACATAATGACAGACTTAACAAATCGAGATAAAAAT
Source organism: Hycleus phaleratus (assembly GCA_013841185.1). Classification (NCBI taxonomy): domain Eukaryota; kingdom Metazoa; phylum Arthropoda; class Insecta; order Coleoptera; family Meloidae; genus Hycleus; species Hycleus phaleratus. The sequence goes on along the minus strand of JACDRP010000677.1, from coordinate 6,040 downwards.
ATGCCTTTTTATTATTAAAATTCGCATTTCTTCCTAAACTAGCAATTAAATCAAATTATTAGCAAATTATTCTGAGAATCTAGTAGGCTTTGAGAACTACATTTATGTTTCTAATTGAAATTGCCAGTACGGTATACTTTTATTGATATAATAACGGTATTTCACATGATTATATATAGTCGATTTCCGGTAATTTTAAACAATTAGGTTAAAAATCCAACAATTGATTGAAATTCAACCAATCTATCAATAGATATACTATAACAATAATAAATGAATAATAATAATAGTGATGATGGGAGTGCAGGTATAAACAAATTCAACCTTGAGATTCCGTGTCGACGTGGGGGCGACACGGGGAAGTGGGGTAGGGTGACCTAGACCCAGACAGCAGACCGACCGGCTGCCGTACGAGGTCGCCACAGTCGCGACGCGAATTAAAGGGGAAGTGTTCTGTTCTATTCTATGTCTGTTCGTATAGGCAATCGTTAGAGAGCGGAACATCAAAAAAAAGGACACTCTATACGATTATACTCTCAATAATTAAACAAAGACTAAAATTATCATTTGATTATTCTCAATTGTAGCTTTTCTTGAGGGGGGGTTATCTTTTTTTTATCGTTGTAATCGATGGATTTATGATAAGTTCAACGACAACGTAATCCCTTTCAAAATTATTTACAATCAATACGAATAGCGTGAAGAGTGTCAAAGGGAGATAAGATGAGACCTAAACAAACGGTAAAAATGGCGATGTAAATAAAAATTCTGATATCGTTCAATGAATATCGCCATATTTTAAACGAGGCCATGTTTTGGTTATGTAGTCGTAGATTGGTTCATAATTTACTAAATTTGACATTTGATAATTGTCTCATAGGCGGCTGTTTCTGTATATAAATGTCAAATTTGATGAAATATGAAGCAATCTACGACTCGACTGCGAGGTGAAATAGCCTGTATTGCCTCAATATCCGCGCTGTTGTTATATAATTTATCAATAAAAATAGAACTTAACAAGATTAAATTCACTGGGAATACTTACTGGTTGTGTAAGTGATTTCAAAAAAATTGATTTATAATGTCTCTATGAAAGTAGTGAAATTGAGTGATATTCGTTTTTTTTTTGTGTAATTCTAGTTGATGATTAAAAGAAAATTAAAGAGGCAAAAAACGGGATTTTTCATGAAAACAGCTAACTCGATTTCCATTAAATTTAATATTGAAATTAAAAGAAAAAAGGAAAATCTAAAGAAAATTAATCATCAAACAACGGCGGATAAATGTGGAAATGTGTTTCACCACCGGATGATAAACATTATTACAACCAATCTACAATAATAGATGAATCATGTTTTACAGTTGAAACGATTAGTAATTTTCGTGTTTTATGTGTGGTAATTAGAATTGTAAAAATTTAATTTGCAAATACCTTGGTTTTGGTACAATTATCATCATTGTCATCATCATCAGAAACAGTAAATGCAAATAGTAAACGGTAACAAAGTGACAAAAACCACACAAGCTATTAAGTGATTAAAGGGGATGTTGTGTAATTAAATGATGGTAACATGGATAGCAAGCGATAGGTTTGTTGTCGATGAACAGTTCGGCTTTAAAACGATGATCGCGAACCGGGCCGCCGCCATACACACACATACACACACACAATAACGCCCTCTCACACTTAAATTCCAGGACCGGATTAACTACAATAACAACACGAGTTCTAAATTAGAAAAAAAATAATACACGCCTAACAAATTAACTATAATTAAAAGTATTTCCAATTAAAATAATTAACATTAAATACGTATTTGTAATCACAATAAGTAAGCACGTATGTTGTGGATTATAATATGAATTAAATCAACACGATAATTATAGAAATCAGTGCCGGACTGGACCATTTTCGCACTAGTGCAGATTCAAAAATCCGCACTAGATCGTCATATAGCGTGTCCCTAGATCTTCGTATATAAATTGAAATTTAAGCGATATTTTCCAAAACGGAAAACTTTCCCTAATACTCCTTGAAATGCTCTTTCTAATGCTGCTTTACTCCTTACTATATCTANCTTAAAATTTGTTTCCAATCACTCGACAATTAATAGGACTTTTGGGCGGTTTGACTACAAGGTGACGGGCACTGTATGCATTTACATATAAATTCTAATAGTAGTAATAGTAAAAGTAAATAGTTTTATTGATAAAGTTTCATTAAAATTTATTAAATTTGTTATCAATGGTTGGAATTTTAAATGGTCAAAAACCGATTGAATGCAAACCGGGTGCAGACATCGTCTGTCTTTCTATATGTATGTGTGTTAAACTATAATAGCATGCCAGCATTCTCAACTCAGCTTGAATGATTCAAAAATGGGGAACAAAGAAAGACAGAGAACTCTCATATATTCACATAACAACACATTATATATATACCTATAAGGTCGTAGAGGGCCTATATTATTATAAATGACTGCTAGTATAAACCAATCTGAAAACATACAGTTTGCACTGTTTTTTTCTTGAGGATAGAAGATTACTTTGATACACCTTGTATTAATTTTAATAACATTGAAATTCTTTACGATATAGTCAGTTCCGGCATTCTATTTCTATACAAGAGATCAATTAACCAAATATACAAATTGGAAATACTGTAAATTTCAGGAATTATAATCAGATATCAATGGAATTTAGATAGAGTTTAGTGAATTTTAGGAGTGTCTTTCTCCAGGACAGGGGTCTACAAATTTACACCTACACTATTAAAATATTACCGTATTCTATTAGAAAAAAAATATATACACAATAGGAAGACTTGTTCTAACTTTAGCAATCAAAACTTTATATAAAGGGGAAACACGTCAATTCATTCAAACAAATATTTACTCTATTACACCCACAATCAATAGATCGAATATTGTGATAACATGAAATCATGAGTAACATATCGAATAAATTCGACGAAAAATTCCTATTCGAAATTGCCATTCTTCTGATTAAGACAACGAAAACTTTGATCAGTTTTAATGAATTTCGGTACGTCCAAATATAAATTTCTATACGAAAAACGACGATAATATAAGATGGAATTACTTGTTTTCAACAGATGATTTATGCGATACATCTGGATGCAAACAAACATTCACAAGAAATCTTGAAAGTGTTCTATTTTACTAGGTGTGTGTTGGTGAGGCGGTGGTAGTAGACACACGAAAAAAAGGTACCCAAGGACCGTCATCAAAAAAACCACTTGTTTATTTGAGTGAGCAAAGACCCAACGTTTTGGGTACTGCTAGTATTCTATGGGGGTCTTTTCGGTTTAATTCCTATATGGTCACCTCTAAATTGAATCAAAAACGAAATAAAAAACTGGATTTGCATTTTGATTGTCCTTGATTAAAACCTGAATTTTAGAAAATTGATGATTTCGGTATGTGTAAATGGTGTGACGAATTGAGTTTTTTTTACGAGACATTGTAAACAAATTATTTTTTTGTGTTTGTGTAGATTGAATTATTGGACCATACTTTTCGATATTGGTGCTCATTCGATTTGTGTCTTGTTAATATCAATTTTAATTAATTTTTTTTATTACAATGTACGTTTGATAGATGAATGGAGTTGTGGGAAATTTATAAATTGAAGAGAATTAAATTAGTGCATAGCTGGAGATGATCGATGATTCTCGGTCTAGTTTAACAATTTAGTGAGAATAAATTGTGAATCCAACAGGCATCGGAAAGTATTATCAAGAATGATAACGTGAATAATGATAATAATAGATTAATTTAACAAAAAAAAAAAAAAAATTGATAGACTTACCAACTTGTAATACGCTATCAACACATCCACTCTCTAATAGTTTTAATCCTTTGCAAAATGACAGATTTTGGGGTTCACCCCCAGCATTCACTGGTGGCACACGCGACAATGAAGAGTACATACAAATATCGCGTTCATTCCGTGGAAACGACCAGAATATGATACGTCTTTGAACTGGTTCCGGTATACGATCATAACGTTCTTCAATACGTTGAAATGGTATATTTTCGGCGACAATTTTGGCGGTGATATCGAGCAGTGAGTCGGGGGTGCGTGGCCCCGGTTCCTTTAATAGAGGCGGCCCCCCGCCGCTGCCGGCCGCTTGGGAGCAGCACAACCGCCTGGCCACCGCCATCAACGACACACTCTCACTAACTGAGAGAGGAGGACTTCTAGGATTCGCCACACATACATATAGACATGCACATACTACTTATATATTGAAATAGAGAGGCGGCGGATGATCAAAAGACAGAGACCGAATGTATACTAAAATAATAGTGGGGGAACAAGAGGGCAAAACAAGTTGATAGGACGCACATGCGCACCAACCCCCATCTTTAATACACACACAGCTGATTCGACCCCCGCGTGCGTAATGTCGTTTGTTTATGTCAGCCACATGGCGCAAGGTGCAGGGGGGGCGCCAGTCAAGACGAAGGGGGCCACACATACACATGGGCCCGCAGCACACTGACCTCACAAAAAATAGACGCCCGTCAGCGGCGCCGGCAGGTACACGACCTCTCTCTTTCTCGCTCTCGCACCATCTCAATAATTCTCACACACAATCACACCCTTACCTAACTCTATCAAATAAAAATCTACAAAAAAAAAAAACAAATTACAGAAATACCAAGTGGGTAATCATCACAAATTTAATAAAAATTACCAAAAGAAAACCAATTAACGAACCTAAATTTAATTATAAAAAAATCCCTTAAAGTTAGGGTAATTTCGTGCAATCTAGAGACACCCATACAATACACACACAGACACATGTACATCACAATCACACATACACCCATATTAAACACATGTATAAAAATTCTTCAGTGGCGGCGGACGTCGGCCAATCGTCGAACTCGCATAATTGCGTCCGCCCGCATTGATTGGCAATACTTGCATGAAAATGACATTCATGCTGCCGCCACCGCCACCACCGCTGCTGCTGCTGCTGCTACCAATGTTGGGGCACACAAGATCAATATTCCAAAGCAAAGATATACACCACCACTACCACCGCCACCGCCACGACTATAAACGCCACCCGTACTCGTCATCATCCTCTCGGTTGGACCGCCCGTACCGAATTATGCAAACGCTGTTTAATAGTTAATCAATGAAAAAGCGAACTGAATACAGCATACTAGCAAACAGCCATCCCTTCGTATCCAAACTTGAGAAAATATTCGATAATCAATTCAAACGGTAGATAGTTTAAATCTCAATTTGTTTTATGTTTATTTTAGTGTTTGCTTTAATCGAATCGATTTTTTCTTCAGCTCAAATGAATAATTTAATTTATTCCACCCTACACGTTTTCTGATATTAATTTTATAATTTAATTGCGCCTATTTGAGAATGCTGCTTTATGAATTTAAATAAAGGTAAACTATATTTAGTTAAAATTTACGTAGATTACGAATACGCTAGTACAGAACAACGATATCCATTATTGTTATGAAATTACTAATCTTTTGATAAAATTGTTTTAAATTTCCAAAAAAAAACTAAAAGTATGGCCAAAAGAACTAAAAATCGTGGTTTTTAAAGACTCACAAAGGCTAAAAAGATCTAAAATAATCGAAAAACGGAGAATTAGAGCTCCAAAAATTCGTCAAAAATTGCACCTATTTTGATATTTGTGTAGAAAACACGTAAATTTGATGAAAATAAGCCCAAATTTAGTGAATTATTGGTGAAATGTACAAGTCTGTTAAGAACAAAAATAAGCATGAATTCCACAAATTCTCGGAAAAAGGCAATTCCAATGAGTAACCGACGATGTAATTGGGGTGTTTTTTATAATTTAGTGATTTTTAAAAAAATTTAATTACGCCTATTTTACACTGTTGCTTTATGAATTTAAATAAAGGTACACAGCCGTATTTAGTTAAAATTTATGTAGATTATGAATGCGCTAATAGAAAACATCCATTGTTGTTATGAAATTACTAATTTATTTAATTTCAAAAAAACTAAAAGT
>JACDRP010000676.1:0-28301 GCA_013841185.1 Hycleus phaleratus | reverse complement strand
ATCCATGGTAAAGCACATTTGGGTATTCCTAAATGTAAGCAGCACGCTCGAAAATTGTCTAATTTGTAATAAGTTGAAAAGATCAAATTTTAAAGAACCTTTAATTGATCATGGCGTCCCTAAAGAACTTGTATGTGATAATAATCCATTTAATAGTTCCTTATCACCATCAGAGTAATGGTTTAGCAGAAAATGGGGTAGAAATAAACATAATTAAAGTAGGTTTATCTGCCTTTTCAATGCTTTTTATTAAATCACTAAATTATACCTGAAATTTAGGCAACACAGAATACATTTTTTTAAGCAAGGACTACTAGATTTTCTAGCATTGAACTGTATTCAAGTACAAGAAGTGTTGAGAAATCAAATTGGCTTTGCTAAGATCGCTTTTTTTAGACATGAACTAAACGTAGCGCTAATTTCAAAAATTCGAATTTTGACTATTCTTTTATTGAATTATTACGATACAATTTTATAAATATCGAATTTTTGGCTATTTTATAGAGGTTTGATATAAAATAATAAAAATAATTACCATTTTTAAACTGCAAAAGTGACTCTTCTCTCTACAACGCACCAACTGACATCTGTCATTTATAGTTAAGAACTACTCAATAGATGTCGCTAGTGTCGGTATAGAAGGGTGTATTTTGTGTTAGACAAAAACAGATTGATCCCAACATGAAATCGACATCACGATGAAAAAAAAAATGTGATTAATTCCCTATTTATTGTAATTTAAATAATTGGCAAAACAAAAAAATTAATTTTAATAATGTTTCGTCGAATAGAATTCGTTAATTTCGTGCCAATTTTAATTTAATAATTGTGCTATGTTGAAAAAAACTACAACAAAGTTGGCTTTGCTTTGAAGATACATAGACAACTGGATTTTGTCAATATTTTTTCTTGAAGACAGAAAAAATAAACCACCACTAGAGTAAGTTGATTTTTCCAATTTACCGAGTTTTCTTTAGAAATTTTCCATGTTCGATCGATTTGTGTGTTTTTTCGTTAAAATCTAGTTGAATAAATCGAATTATGATAAAGCCGCTTGTCTGTTTGAGGGTGAAATTAGGTTAGCGGCCAGTTCGTTTGTTACAAGCGGTGCTATAAAGGGGTGGTTTGATTAATCGTTTGTTTGTTCTTTTTTCTAGGTTGTACGTAAAAATAGTCGAAATAGTTGCCCTAAATCGTATTTATTTATAATGTAATAGAATTAAATTGTTAGAATGTTGAGTGGTTTATTTTTGTCTAAAAATAATTAAAAAAATGTATGTCCAGACGAATTTAGAACGATTACGAAAATCTGCTTGGGTCCACAGACAATGGTCGGGCGAAATTGTCGGTTTTAATGAGAATATCCGGCTGTAGATTGAAAGAGAAATGTCATCGTCACGGCCGAGTTCCTGTTCGAAAACCTCCGATGGTAGCGGCGGCGGCCACCAACGGCACAGTTCGTCCGCGTCGACCCACCACCGGTCCGATTCCGGCCAAAGTTTCGACTCGGACTACCATCAACAACAACAGAAGAAACTGGGCCACCATCGCTCTAAATCCGGCGTGAACGAGCACGAATCCACCGGATCTCAATGTAATCAAAACGAACAAAAACCGCCAGATAATCAATCGAATTTGTTCCAGTATCGAATCGGGTCGATTTCCGATCATCGCAGACGCTCCAACAGACGCATTGCAACCGTCCAACTTCACTGTATCCGTTACGAAACGACGGCGCCAATTCGGACAATCTCCAACCGGAACGGGAGCCGATTCGGTTCGATGTGAATCTAGTCGGAGCACCGCCAGAAGTCGAACAATTAGTCAACAATATCAAACAAGTAGCCGAATCGTTTCTATACCATTGGAAAACGTTCCCAATTAGTAAAATTGATTAGACAATCGATAATTTTCATTAATTTCCTAGTAAAATTACGGTAAATTTTAGTTCTACCAACGCCGGTATCACAATGCGATTCGTTCCCGACATCGCAATACTCATCGGATGGTTCATTGGGGCGGTGTAAGACCAAATATCACCTGCGCGATCTGTTCGTAACGCCGTCGTTCGACGAATTGGACGCTGTAGCGGTGGATTGTAAGGGTGAACCGAGACGTTTGACTGGTAAACAGTTGGAATACATAAGGGAACGGGGGTATGTCGATTTTATTAAACAAAAATCCTGTTAATTATCCAGAATTATTATTTTTATTGTAATTGATTTAAAAACCCGAAAATTTTGTGTAAAGCTTGCACAAGGATAAGTTCGGAAAACCGAAACGATTGAATCAACAACAACTCGAATCGATTAAACGAAAGGGGTATGTTTCAACTATCATCTGTATTATTATTACATCTATTTCTATTACTCTCCTTCTTATTGTTAATTATTTTAAATTAATTGTAATATTGTTAATTGTTGCTCTAGATGATGTTTTTCTGGATGATTTGGTGGCTTGATATTTAAATTTTAGATGATTATCATTGTTTTAATTGGCTGTATTGTGTCGAAATTCTTTTTGTTTCGTTCTTATTTTTGTTTTCTGTGCTTTTAATTTGTGTTTATTCAGAAATTTTCAAATTATGTTCATTTGGTAATGAACGAAAACAATTTACAAAATTAATGTGCAAGTTTTACTGTAATTACTTCAATTTAGACATAATTAAAATATGAATTATTGTAGAATTTGGTTGCAGTAATCACAGTCTAAATTTGGTTATTTTCGCTATAAATTTCAACAATTCTATTGATTTCAACAAGATCTTTATTGTATTTTTAACGATTATTCCACTGAAGCTTTCAAAATCAATTTCGGTCATTTTCAGTAAACATTGACGAAACTTTTCAGCTATCAGTTGTTTCAATAAGTCTTACAAATACAGGGTGAGCCAGCGTAATGGGACATTAGAAGTTCTAATTGATGAAACAAATTTCGTATATTTTATTGTTGAATTATATGAGAAATCCTACTATTTAACGAGCGATTTGAAACTTATTTTTGGGATTTATGGTCTCAGGGGTCGTTTTACCCAAATTTGAACCTCGTAGCTCTTCGGAAAATTGGCCAAAAACGCTCTAATGAATCACTCAAGGATCCCCACATATTTTTTCCCATATTGTTTTCTCGAATAAATGCGAAATATTTGTACTCGTTTCAGGATAAAATGAAGAAAAAGCAAAAAATAGAGATTGTGCGCATCCTTGAGTCATTGTTATTGTTAGTCGAGTCGAGTGTTTTTGGCCAACTTTCAGTTGAGTTACGAGGCGCAAATTTTGCTCAAAAATTCAATAAATCGTGAATTGTTTTCAATTTTTTCTTCAAATAATAGGGCTGCTCATATAAGGTCTATTTGTCAGGAATTTTAATTTTGTGGTTTTTGACAAATTCATATTTTAGAGACTTGCTGCTAGAAGGTCAAAATTTCGACCTCAAATAGTTCAAACTAAGCAGTTTAATTCAAATTTTATACAACTGAAATATCTTTCACCTTCTACCTGAAATTAATATTTCTTTCAGGTGATTTTCAAACTAATATTTCGTAAAATTCCAAATTTTGATCGTCTAGCACAGTAGTTCCAAAGGCATGAATTGTTTAAATCAAATTCTGTAAAATTTTGAATTTCATGAAGGGTCAAAATTCCTGAAAGTATTAAGGGCACAGAGTAGCTGTCAGATTTTTAACCGGTAAAAATGTGAATTTCTAACTCGCGATNACAAATTTCCCAAAAATACAACCAAATTCTACTGTATTTTTCAAGAATTTGAACATAAGTCGACTTACGTTCTTACCATAAATACTACAAATACAATAATTTAATATTTTCAATTTTCTTGTTTTTTTCCAGTGAATTCGAGGTGGATTCGTTGAATTTCCCCGGCCAGAAGCACCGTTGGCGTCTATCACAATTATTACAGAAAGGCGTTGAGAATAGTCGCGAATCATTATTGAACGATATGGCATTAGCATTACGTTTTATATTTGTAACAGCTAAAGGACGTCTATTATCGCACTTTTTCAGTATATCCGAATCGATAAAATCACTCCTCGATGGTTTATTATTAATTATCGATATAATAATTGGTATACCGAGTTTACAAGTACACAATCTCGATACGAAAATACGCGAAGAACGTACCAAATATCTAGTAGCTGAACTAATTTGTCGTGTAATATTACAAATTAATTTAATTTTAATTAAAATTAATTTTCTAATTTTTATGTTTAGCCTGAAAATGAGGAATCTGTAGAGCATTTATGTTCCTATATACGAAAACAATTACGTCGTGCAACAATGGAGAAATTTGAAGTAACTAAAGAATGTTCCCAACCACCGGTAGCTGTACCGTATCGTTTTCGTACACCATCCGGTATTGAATTAGATTTACGTCTATGGGAACGTAATCTAATACGTAAAGTTATACCGATATTAATAAATATATTAGAACGTGAACAACGCGGTTGGTTTTTACATTTTCGTGAACGTTTAATTGCCGAATTGCGTGCTGATAAATTACCAGATGAATATATTGAACGACAAGTTAATGATGCTGTTATGAAAGAATATTTACAAAGAGTCTATAATAGTATTGTATCGAATGCTGATATACAGAATTTAGGCGATGGTGTTGCTCAATTATTGGTACAACAAGCACAAAGTGTGGTCTTAATGCATAGGTAAGTTTACTTAAAAGTCTACAGTATAGTTCAACAATCGGTGCCCGAAAATTGGCAATATACAGGGTGAGTGAAGAGGCTGGCCTATTAAAAGTAGAATCTAAATATGCAAAAAAAATTACCATTTTTGTGTAAACTTCTAAGGCCTCACCCTGTATAATAATCTATTAAATATTGCTATTTTTAGGCTTATTAAAAAATTATTGTTTCATTTAGAGCTGTCGAGAATGTCCAATATCGCCTCTCCAAATCCCAGGAAGACATAAAGATGCGTTTATGCACCTCATATCCGGTATTATCTCGAATTGAACCGTGGTTAAGATCGAAATTACGCCAAGCCGAATATAAATTCAGTCAAGAGAACCAATGGAGCGCCCACGAGGAGGCTTTAAGTCTATGCAATTCACAGAAATTAAACCAAACTGTTTATTTTCTAAATAGAGATCTAGCTTTTATGAGAGATGTACATTGATTATTGTTTAATTAAATAAAAATTAATTGATTATTAATTACAGAGGGAACCGGCTCTATTGCGTGAATTAAGAAAAGTTAAAACACCAACACGTTCATTTTTTTGGCCAACACAAATTTGGTTACCAACAAATTGGATTGTACGTCGAAATTTCCAAGGCCAATCGGAAATTGTACCAACTGTTCTAAGTAAACAAGCAACAAGTATAACAACACCACGTTCCGATCCTAGTCAACCGGTATTTTTAGTTGAAAAAGAAATTGTACGTACAACAACAACACGTTGGCCTTTATGGCGTATTTTCAATTATTTCCATCGTACTTGGTGTTGGACTTGGAATGCAATGTTCTTCTTCGGTATAATTCTACCATGGTGTAGTCCATTGGGTTTACGTGCTTTATTCTCAATAGAACCATTCATGCCCGATTTAGAATTATCGCAAATTAATGGTACTTTATTTCCACGTAAAAGTAGTTTAACGTTAACGTTATGTTCGCGTTTATTGAAATTATGGCGGCATATATCCAAATCTCGTACATATTTCGAAACAAAACCGGATACCGGTTTTATCGGTAAAGGTTTTACTAGACATTTAAATCGATTATGGAATTATTTTATTAAAGGTCTATTCGGTACTTTAATATTAATTGTAATATTTCCATTAATTTGTATTTTGGTTATTATAATTAGTTTATTTATTGCAATTACTGCAATTTTATGGATGCCAATATTGACGTTATTTGTTCAAATAACTAATGCTCTAATTTACGATTTAGATTGTCCGGAAATTAAACGTAATCGTTATTTTGTATTATTTGAGGCTATTATTTGGAAAATTCTATTACAAGGTTGTCTACAACCGTTACTTTCGATATTTCTAGCGATTTTTATATGCCCTTTAGTATCGTTAATTATATTAAGTGGTGGTTTGTTGCGATATTGGTTACGTTTATTGTGGGATACAACAATTTTCCATTTGATTATCAAGAAACGTGGCCGTATACCGGCTAGTGATAGTTTCGTTGTTAAACGTATCGCTGGTCCTGGTTTAACAAACAATTATTATTTCCAAATAAGTCCAGAACAAGCATTGGCAGCATTAGAAGCGAAAATGGAATGGGATGAACTATTAGCATATCAACAAATTATTGAAAATCTAATAACACAACCACAACGCGATTTCACCCATTTTATTGAAGCTTGTTTTGGTAGTTTCTCAGCTCAATTATCGAAAAATGGTCAATATAAAATCTTAGAAAAAGAATCACAAGATTTATTGAGTGTATTGTATGAGAAATTGGAACGTCGCCGGCGCGATCTACAAACCGGCTTAAATATCACAATAAAAAGTAAAATTAAATTAGAAACATCCGAATTGAAAATCGCCATACAACAGGGCGCATTAATGTTAGAACGTTTCTATTGGAAACACGTAATTAAGAAATTCGATTTGGATAATGATGATGAATTTTGGGAGAATCGAGGTTTATGTATCAACGATTGGGCAAGTTTAGCCGGTTTATTATATACAGAGATCTTCAGTTTGGATATTTTAACACCGTTAGATCACACCGATACAAGTTTCCGTTTAGAACCGAATCCAAATATCGATCTACAACGGTACACCGAGATGGTGCAATGTGCCCAATTGGGCGCCCGTGGGCCGGATTTATTGGGCAACGTTTACACGCCAAGAGGCAACATCCAAATACATTCACCTTGTTTGGATGTTTCCGTGTTTAATCCGCGAGCAAGACAAGTAAACACCGCCAAGAAAATCGATAAAAAAACGTGAGTTTTCGTTAATTTTGTTAGATTTAAACTAATTTTTAATTGTATTAATAGAGAATCAGCCACATTGTTGGATTCGTTGCGCAAGAATAGTAAATCGCCGAGTTTACGGATGCCGTGGAAACGTTATCAACACCCTTATACGCCTGATAAATTAGTAATACCATTACCAATACCCCATCCGGCTCATATTGCTGTAACGATTTATAATCGTGATTCTGATGATCCTATACCGTTAGAATCGGAAATTTGCCAATGTATATTGAAAGGTATCGAAGAGAGTCATATATCGATCGATGGTAATGGTATTAATCGTTATAAAGGTGGTGGTGATTCGTTTGAAACGAGTTCAAGTTGTGAAACATTAGATGGAAATTCACCAATATCACAAGATGAAACTACTACAACTATTAATAATAACAATAATAATAATAGTGATGGTGTATATCATTGGACATTAAATAATTGGGGACAAAGAAAACGTAATAATTCAGGTAGTGTACGTGTTGATTTAGCTAGTCCGGAAGATGTTACATTAGATAGTGACAGTACTAGGGTTGTTTTCAGTACCTATGGTACAACAGTTTGATAAAATTTATCAATTCTCTTTCAATTCTAATTAATTATATGGATACATTTTATTCTATACAATAGATTATTTTAATGGTGTGAATAATTATAGAATTTGTGATATTTTCGCTAATTTTTCAATTAATTTACAAAATTTAGAAAAAATATATATCGTTACAGTACAATTGTAAAAACAATACAATTCTCGAAGAGGAATTAATATTTAAAATTAGAATTTGCACGTAGTTTATACCGAGTGGGCCATTCAAAGTGTACACAAATCTAAATCCGATTTGAAAAATATTCGGATTTGCCGGGGATCCCCAGAGAGCATTTTAATGGCAATTGGACGCCGAAATTTATCGGGAAGTCGGCCAAAAACGCCTTTGGGCAATGTTGCGATTGTCGCCAATCAACTGCACACGTAAAACGACCTAAAGGCTCAGGTAGTTTTCCCATTGTGGCCTGAAAAATTGCTTTAATCAGATTTAGGGAAATTAGTCGTTGTTTTACGAAAAATTGCAGGGGAATTAAAGCCAATCGGGTTTTTCCGAATTTTCAGCCAGATTTTCCTAATGTAATTGGGCTACAATTGTAGCTATTCGTATTTAGAATCGAATGCGACATCGTTTCCCTATTCTAAGTAGTTTTGACGATATTCCAGTTCTATTGACATTTCGAAAATCGCGAAATTACCGAAAAAGCGTCGTTTGCCCGAATTCTCGATAAAGTAGAGCGTCCAGTTTTCATCGGGGAGTCCCCTATCGAACCGTTCACCAACTTATCTGTGTATAATTTGCCGGTACACCCGTTATTTTGATCAACAAACGTCTAATTTGGTCCATTTTGAATGCGATGCACTTAGATTGGTAGGATTTATATTTTAAAATGACGATTAAATCGAATAAATGAGATTATGAAAATTATAGTATAGCAATAAGGGCTACATTAATTTTGGGGTTGGAAATTGTCCATGCGCGCGCATTTCAATGCAGAAAACTCAACTATCTCTAGCTTATGAAGAATGTTCAAATTTTCAGGAGAACAAACTAAAGAATCAAACGAATTAGTGTTGATTTGTAGATTTTCAAATTTATTGCAATTATCTTGATTTTGATGTTGAAATTGTATAGTGGATTTTTTTAACGAGAAAATCTATAGCTTGTAGCTTATTGCTGATTATTGTGGTTAATTTGTTTTGATATTTGTAAAAGCTGTGAGATTTTGCTACGTCTTGTTTTCCCTTTTTTATGTTTTTTTTTTATTTTGTCGATTTTTATGGATTATTTTAAAAATAAATAAAGCTGAAGCTTTAAGACTGATCTAGACTTGTAAATCCTGAAACACCACCCATGACGCGGCTCCAGCAACACACTAAGTTTTTGAAATTGTTGCCAACTTATTTTGCCAATAGTGGGAAATTCAAAAACTAGCGGGACAATTTCGATAGACTACCTTTATTTAAATTAATTTCGAACAGCTGCTCAACTACAAAAGAAGGAATACGTAACTTAAGATTATTTGCCTTAATTAACGTCTAAATTAAATTAGATTTTAAATGAACTAAACCGTATCTGAACACACTCATTGATTTATTTCATTAATATTTTATGATAATTATGTAAATTCTACACATGAATTATAACATTGTATTGTATATGAAAACATTAATGGACATTCTAATGAATCTTGATGGGCAGTTTTACGTGGATATTTTATAGAAAAGAATGTTTTTTTCAGATTTATATTTATATAATCAAAAAATCAAAAAATTAAATGTTTAGCTGCCATCATTATTTAGTTATCATTAGTATCTTCTTTTTATAGTTAAATGACAAAATAATCGACGACAACTGTTACATTTACATGAGAAAACCTACAGCTACATTTTACATACAAAAGGGGGAGAAAAATCAAATAACACAAACATATTTAGGAAAGAAATGAAAGATTAAACAATATATAAAGCTACAAATTGGATTACACAAATAATTCGAAATTTATGCACGTTCGCCGCGAATTCGGCGTGCCAATTGTATATCTTTTGGCATAATTGTTACCCGTTTAGCATGGATGGCGCACAAGTTGGTATCTTCAAACAAACCCACCAAATAGGCCTCACTGGCTTCCTATTAAATAACAGAAAAATCAATTGATCGTAAAATTTAACGAAATATTATTACTTGTAAGGCTCCAATGGCGGCCGATTGGAAACGCAAATCAGTTTTGAAATCCTGTGCAATTTCCCTCACCAATCGTTGGAATGGCAATTTACGTATCAATAATTCGGTGGATTTTTGATAACGACGGATCTCACGCAACGCCACAGTACCGGGACGGTAGCGATGGGGTTTCTTTACGCCGCCGGTAGATGGGGCCGATTTGCGGGCAGCTTTCGTCGCCAATTGTTTACGGGGCGCTTTGCCACCGGTTGATTTACGGGCTGTTTGCTTGGTACGAGCCATTTCTTCTTAAATCTACAAAAATAAACGCCAATATTGAAACTTTTAGAACACACCCGGTAGATTGTTTTTATAATCGAAATTACCCCCACGCGCGCTGTTTACTGTAAACGGAATTCTTCAAATGTAGGAAATTTTTTGAATTCAACGATTTTTCGATAAGAAATTGGCAAAAATCTAATCAACCGGATGTTTAACACAAATTGACGTGATTAAACTAAAAAAAAAATTCGCGCCAATTTTTCCGAACAAAAAATCCGCAATTTCCACGATTTTTATAAAATTCCCATGGAAATTCGATGGAAATCGCCAATTTCCAACCTCAAATCCTTGTAATTATCGCGGAAAAACCCATAAACCCATTTGGAAATATTTTCGGTATCTAGTGAGTCATGGAATCAAAAACATCAATATGGCGTCAAGTCAATAACACAACAATGAAAATTGATAGAAGTGAAATTTTTCGAAATTTCCACAAGAATCCCGCCCGAAATCCGATAAAAATATACTCAAATTGTTGATTATCAATTAAATTTTCGTTTTTTACACAATTTTATTGTTAATTCGTTGAAAACTTACCGTTTTTTCGCTGTTAAATTGAAGAAACTTTTATCGAGAAATAGAAGACGCGTATCGCAATACTCTACACAACGCTCAAACACGAAAACTGAAATAATTTAGAGGGGTGGGAGGCGACTTGTTGTGTTGAAACGGGTAAGCAAGCGCTTGCTAGATGGAATTATTTCGAAATGATTTGATTGGTTGATGGCATTCAAATTCGAATTGTTTATTGGTCAATCCACCTTATTACCGATTGGATGAGAGAAATGGAGGCAATTTTGAATTTATCTACTCACAAACCACAAAATAAACGAAAATCTATTTATATACGGCTAACAATTGATAAATTTTAACTACAATCGACCACAAAAATTAAAATTTAATTGTTTCTCTATTTTAGAATACTCACCTATTACGTTTATCAATTAGAGATAATTCAGTAATTATTCAAATTATTATAAACAAAACTTGGGATTTTTCCAGAAAACAACCACTAGATCTATAATTAATGACGTTTCACAGAATAAATGAAAAAAACAGTCTACAAAGCATAGATAACTTGATTTTGTTTTTGTAGATATTAAAAATACTCATTTATTACTAGAAAAATAACAATTACTAATAATTTTAGACATGCAGATTTATTATTGACCATTTTATTGATAATTACGTTTATAAATTAAATAAATTTATTCGTGTATTTGTAGGCTATGATAAAATTTGAAAATTCCGCCAAATTTAGTGATCAGGAGGACAACTGGAGCACAATAAAAACCCTGATTACTGTTCAATTTGTTAATTGCAGTGTTCAAGTAAAACTCAATATTAATCTCAATCAATGTTAATTTATCAATTTGTTTTCTATAATTGTATCCGAATTATTCCAGAATAATCAAAAATTGAAGATTGATATTGATAAATGTCATTGGTTTAAAAATTGGCGATTGTTTTGGTAAGTACTGCCAATCGTATAACCTCAAAATTTCTAGCATTAAAACAATTACACGAAAACTATTGGAAATTACGGTGTGTAGTCAAATAGATGTGTTTTAATTGATTAATAATAATAAAAGGGGTAATTTTATTAAATCAATTTATTATAAATATCTCATTACCAATATTAGAGTAATAAAATCACTAGAACACCAAATCGGTTAATACGTCTAAATGTAGCTCAAACAACCCGTCAATTGTAAAAACCGCCAAATTTAACTGAAAATATAAACAACCTAGATTATTTCGAATAGATGAAAATGGGAATTTCCCCGATTTTCCTTGATTTTCAAAATTTGGCAACATTATTACGCTCTTCTATCGGCATGGAAGCGTTAAAATTACTCGCAAAATTTTGAATTTACCCCATCATTGAAAATTTTCCGGAAAATTACTGATTCGATCGGAAAATTACTTGGATAATGCAAAAGTCCTTTCAATTAGCTATCGCTTATTGCAAACGAATTGATATAATTTGAGTTATGGGGAAATATGCAAGGATATGTTCAAAAAATATACTCCATAATTTTCATCAGAAAATTTTAAAGGTAAGGTCCGTGTTTTGTACCTTGAAATGCCTTTTTAGCAAATAACTTCCCTTTTTACAGAATAATAAAGAGGCGGGGAATCGTCAATCATTTTTTTTTAAGTTACAATCTGGCCCTTCAATTAAGAGCGTGTTTATAAGTCATTCTAGTAGTAAAAAGGTTGAAAAAATTATTTAAATCCTTATCATTTTGTTTGTGAAAATTAGGGTTGAGGGACCAGACTAGAAGTTTTAAAAAGAAACCTTTGATCAATGATTTCTCTCTTAATCTTCACTTTCGAATAAAATAACGTGCCTCATTGGAAAGGACATTTTAAACTGCACTACAGCGATCTTACTGTTTTGGGAAATTTCCTGAAAATTCGGACTTCAAAGCAAGATTTTAGAGTGGTTTTTATATTTCTTCGTATTTTCCCCCGTAATTCAGTCTTAATTAATTAATTTTCAGTGCAATCGATGGGAAAAACAGAGAGTTTTCGAAATATCCAAGAAATTTCCCAATTGGCTCAGCAATTTTGGGAAATTAAAAAAAGCAAATTTCCTTGTTCGGTCTTAAAGTTAGTAAATTCAGTGTTAAATTTGGAAATTCCGGAATTTTTTCAAATTTTAGAAACTTTTATAGATTTTCCAACAATTCCATTCTTATCGGAAAACTTGCTTATTTTTCCGTGAAAACAATTCTAATAGATTGCGTTTATCATACCGGTCAACTCGACAACGTCCCTTAATAGGGGGAGCTGTAGTGCCACAGTGTTGATAAACAAGCCGCTTATTGGTGAGGATAGGGGCGGATTTAGGTAAGGGTTGCAGCTTAGGACCCCATTAGGCTCGAAAATCAGGATGAAAATTCCAGTTTGCAATTTTTTCTGGTCAATAAAACATCTTTATGGCAAACTTTGGCTACAATTAACCCAAATTTTGGGGTAATTACTATTTAGCTCTTTTGTGTGATAAAATTGAAATATTTATTATTTATCATTTCTAAATTGCACATCGATCAGTTTTAACGGACACGGTCAGGATATTCTTACATAATGTGCAATTAAATTTAATTTAATTGCAATAAATCATTATCTCAATTGTAATATTAATTGAAAATTGATAGGAATAATTAATCATTCTTTTTTAAAAAAATATTCCCCAATAAATAAGCGAAAAATTTGTAATATTAAAATACTACTCGACTAGAACGAATTCAGAAAGAATGTCGTTTATTATTTTGATAATATTTTTATTAAATCCTGTGTCGTATTGTTCAACTAATGTATCAATTTTACCACCGATCTTCCATCTAGATGACTATACGAAATGCCGACAGAACTACCAACATTATTGCCTTCTTACCATCGAATTATTACCGTTATCAAGCGATAATAGCAACGAAATTTGGTCATTAATTGAGGTGAGCTTAATTGTACTCCCAATTAAAAGTTTGTAGACTAAATTCTAGTAAAGTTCACAAAACAATCATACCGTCATTACGATCATAATCGATTACATTATGGGATTTGTGTGGCAAATCGTAGTGAATTTGTCGATGATAATCGAGAATTGGTGGTAAATTTGGAAAATTACTATAGGGGTAAATTTGAAGATTTAGGCTTAAATGTGACAATTCCTCAGATTGATTGCAATAATTATGACAATATTTATACGACAACTCTATACGATTTGGTAGTTTTGTAAGTATAGTTCAGTGGCGGTTCGTGAATTGTGCTCTAAACGAGCCGCTACTGTTTTTTTTAATCTCTCAGTGGTAAATTTTGTAGATATTTGTGTGTGGGTTATTTTCTACTACTTACAGGAGTCACACTGTATCATTTTATTAATTTAGAAAAATCGGCCATAATCAATAAATATTTATTACCATTTTCGTTAATTAATAATTATAGGAAATTAGTAAATTCGGTGGATAATGGTAGATTAAAATATATTCAAGGCATTCGTTTTTACACCCAAATCTTTATTGTAATAATGCACACGTTTATTGCTTATAATACAGGTTATGTCGAAAATACACAATATATTGAAGATGTAAGTGCGATAATTAATTAATTTTTTTTTATTTTGTGACCATAATGGCATTAAGGCGCCAAAAACAGTGCTTTAATAGCTGTTAACACACGTTTTTACTACTCTTCAATAGTTGGGGTTCATTATTTTTTTAAAGTTGGTAGTTTGAAATCTTTAACAGCTGTCAAATTGCCGTAAAAAACCTTATTTTAAAAAAAGAGAATCAAGTAGGTAATGAAACATCAATTGAAATAATCAAGGCCTGCTAGATTTCTCACCACTTTGCTCTATTACAAGTCTGCCCATTTGACTTCATTCTCATTTTAGAAAGAAATGCGAATTTTGGCCGCATTGGCGCTCAAAAACGCAATATTAAAATGGCATAGCTAGTTTTGTTGGTTTGTTTTTGGCGGGAAATCTGTGACCAATCATAATCCAAGATCTGTTCGGTTAGTAGCGCCACAGCGGCGAAAATTGGCGTTTCATCGAAAATTTGCCTCATGGCGTTCTAGACAAATGGACACGCCTGTAGTAAGTAAAAACCTAGCAGGCCTTGGAAATAGTATTTCTAGTTGTCATATCAACGATACCAACCGTTACAAAATTCCCTAAATTTTTGAATTGAATTTCTTGGTCAATTTTTTCTGTTTTACACTCCCTTGTACTCTTTTTTGTTTAATTTGTAGCGTTGACTATACATTTTCAAAATTTTATTATTTTGCTAAACAATTAGAAGAGATAAAACTAGAAAACTTCTTTCCTACAGTTTGACAGCTGCCATTTGAATAAACTACCAACCTTAAGAACATAAATTACACTAGCTATTAAACTACACTAAAAGTGTGCGCTAATAGATATTAAAGCACCATTTCTGGTTTTCAAATAAAGCAATTATAGACGCAAAATAGATTTTTTTTTTGAAATTGTACCACTTTATAAACTTCTAGCTTCCCAATAATTTATTCAAATATTGTACGCTTTGTTTGTTTATGTTCTTGGTGCAATCGTATTTTTTATTAACTGGATGGTTTTTAGCGTACAATTTTTTCCAAAATTTTGGAAAATCAAGTGCCAAACGATACATCTTCCTCATGTTAATTAACCGATATTTACGGTACGATTTTCTTTATTAATTGGATAGAATTCATTTCTATTCGAATTTTTTTTTAAGAATTGGTACAACATTAGGTGTTGTTCTTCTGGTAACAACAACAACATGGTACTATCGTTTTCATTATGGACCACTCAAACATCAGATCTTAGATCCTGAATATCAAATTTGTCGAGAATATTGGTGGATGAATTTGTTATTTATTAATAACCAATACTCAAAACCGGTGGTAATAATATATTGAAAAACAAGTTTCAAAAGTCGACAATGCAGGAATTGACTTCTGGAACGAGTTCTTCATAATATTTTTCCTGTCTTGTACTCTTTTTTGATAAAAACTAAACCTTTAAAATCTAGGGACTTTTATCATAGTTGGTATTATTCATATGACAAAATTAGAAATTATTAAATAATTTCTTTGAAGCAGTTGGACAGCTGTCATTGAAATTTAAATGACAATAAATTTTCCACAAAAGTAGAGAAATATCCACTCCTTTACTATTTTATATGCCACAATGGCTCAATTTTCAACGCAAAATAGGATTTCTTTTGCTATTTTTGCATTGAAAATAGATTCATTTCCACACCCAAAATAGTGAAGAAATGAACTTTTGAACGTGAAATATCTGGAACAATTTATTTTCTTAAAGTTGGTAAATTTTTATCACTCATTTCCACTGAAAGTGATACATATTTTTTCACTATTTTGAGTGTGGAAATGTCTGGGATAATTTTTTTTTCAAAATTGGTAGTTCTTGTCACTTCAATTTAAATGACAGTTGTCAAAATTGCTTTAATTTGAAATATAAGTTGTAACTGTTAATTTTACCCTAAATTGCTACGGTTCAATTTTTATCAAATCAGGGGTGCAAGGGGTGCAAATTAGGAAAAAATGTATAAAAACTCGTTGTTCAAGCCAGTTTCTCATTTTTAATATATTTTTTTCTATTTTGCACATTTTTTTTCGAAAAAATGTCAAAATAGAAGAATTTAGGGAATTTTATAGCAGTTAGTACCGTTAACACAATTTAGTATCTGCCAACCTTAAAAAAATAAATTACACTAACTGTTAAAGTATGCGTTAAGAGCAATTGAGATTACCATGACAACATTAGAGAATGCCGCTTTTTAATGGTCTATTTTAGTCTTATCTCTTTTCAATTATACTATGATGGATTTGTAAAGTGAGATAGAAACTATATTCAAAAACACTGTCGATTTCTCCAACGTTGTCATGGTAACGAGTTTTACAGAATACGATTATAAAAGTGTGCGTTAACAGTTATTAAACCACTATTTTTACTACTTTAACTATTATTGCAAAATAGAATTTATTACAATTAGTTTTAATTTAGTGCTACGTGATCTCCTGGTATTTATCAGTAGACACCCAACTTTACGTACTATCAATGGGATTATTGGTAATAATTTGGCGTTATCAACGATGGTTTAAAACACTGATAATGGTACCAATATTTGTTGCAATTTTAACACAAATTATCATCGTTTATCGACATAATTTTGATATTATTTTCAGATTATTACCAAAGTAGGTTTTTTTATTTTTTTAAATTTTGATCAACTGAAATATAAACTGAAAATTTCAGGCAATTTAGTAGAGGACTGACATCTGAAATGTATTTCTTATATATGGCGACTTATTTACATATGCCAACAGTTATAATCGGTGTAACTTTTGGATATTTTCATTATAAATATGGCAAAAATTCGGGGATTTACCGAAAAAACGTAATTGTTTAATTTTGATAAAAAAATTAATTTCCCCTAAAAAATTTCAGATATTCTTGCCGAATTGGTGGTTATTCTTCATTGGTTTACCATTATTAACAACAATGTTATCGATTTATAAATATAATCGATTGATTTCAGCTATAATTTCAGCGATTTCAAGACCAATATACGCTTTAGGTGTAGGAATTGGCATATTTGGTATGTTATATGATGATAAAAGTGTGATAAAAAGGATTCTAGAATGGAAACCGGCTGTATTTCTTGGTAGTATCACATTTAGTACATATTTGTCGCATTTTCTTATCGTTATGAGTCCTGTAATTCGTCAAACAAGTCCAAAGAAGCTTTCCGATTGGATATTTGTATGTTTCTTTACTCGGTACACGGACCTAATTGAATTTTCCATTTGCTAGATTAGTTATCAGAACTAAACTAAACCAGACGAGAAATTTGAAGAATATTCTGTCTGTCATAACCGATTCAGAAAGACCGGAAGATTCGCGTAAAATTGTTTTTTTTTGTTTTTCGCCTCTGTGTTTTAGACAAATTTTTAAACATTTTTTCAAGCATCGATCATCTGAAAATTAGCATATGACTAGTCGTTCGCCTCCCTCTTTGTAATGGATAGTTTCAACAGTGTACGCCAGTATTTTTCAAACTTTATTTCAAATATCGATTCGTAAATTCCTCAAAAGTCCTTTCAGGATGATTAATTTTTACAAAAGGGACAAATTTCATGTGCAATACGAGAAATTCTTTATTCTAGGACTGTAAAACGAGTCTTAGAGCTGTTGACAAGCACTGGATTTGTAATCGATACTAAATTACTGTGAACGAACAATAAGCAATGCAGGGAGGCGAAGGATTGTTGTTGCATTTTAATGTTTTACATGCAATCTAGGCTTGTATTTTCTTTATTTTTCGGAGCCTAAAGATTAAACCTCAGAAATTTGAATGTTACAGGTGTATTGCATCACTTTTAGTTTGTAAAAAACCTTTTTAAAATTAGATTGAAATCACCTAGTCCCTGATTTTTAGAGGATCCTCAGAGACTGCTTTTAAATTACTCGTCAAATAAAATTCCCAAATAAACCATGTAATTTTGCTTTAGCACCCCTGTGTGCATCTGAGATCTAAGGCATTTAAAATTCCTACATTTTGGCCGATACAATTGGGATATTCAAGTACCTCCATGTACCGAGTAGACCAATATTTGATATACAAAATTTAGCTTAAAATTTTGGAATGACATTTAGAAGATTGTCCAACTTAATAAGTGAACAATCTCTAGATTATTGATACTATTTAACTACCTAATGTTTTAAGTTGGTATTAACAGTACCAACAGTTGGTGACTTTTAGAATATTACGTTGTCATTCCAAAATTTTATGATGAAAACGTGATAAAATAATTCTCTTTCATAGTTTTCAGATGTGGTCCAAAATATGTTCTTCTGCTTCCTGATAGGCTTTTTTGTGTTTCTAAGCATCGAATCGCCAACGTTACAATTACAAAAATTGTTGTTACCCAAAGTGAAAATCGACTAGAATCGTAAAACCATTGGATTTATTTATAAATAATTAATACAATATCAAACACGGTACAATAAAAATAAAACATGCAATAATTATAAAAATTTTAAGGCACTATCGAAGCACTATATACAAATTTGGGCATATTTACACATTTACATAAATTCTATTTTAATAAAGATAAAATATCACAGAATCTTCAACAAAAACTGGCCTTATACAAGTTAATAATCGATGAATTTGGCACATTTGTATCAAAATAACAAAAAAACAATAAACAACAATAGTCTTTGGTACTAATTATTTGGCCCTAATCGATCTATCAAGTCATAAAAACATAAAAAACCATTATTATTATTGTTAATAAGTGACAATTTCTAGTTTTAACACTATTACTAGTCTGTGTGTGGACGATATTAGCGTAAGTTAGGGAGCTAAGACTTAGCTCGCTAACAATCCGCGGACTTTGTATATTGATTAGACTTGCAATTTTCTCAGCTTCACGGATACAAGCCTCTAATTGTAACCCAGACGGGTACAATTCCGTACTTTGTACAATTACAAAAATATCCAATTCTACAGTCAAATAGCCCCTCAAACTACACTGGGCTATCTGAATTTGCCGATCTAAAGCTTTCAACATTGTCCTCAATGTTAATGGAGTGTTAATTTGGTTTTGTAGCGCGTATAAAGCACGGTCGATTTGTTTCCTCGAATAGAGCAGCTTTAAAGCTCCACCGCAAATTGGACAACAAGCACCTGGTGGTGTTATACCAAAACAATTTGGATCTTTTAATGGTGGACATTTAACATTAAAGCACTGCTGGGTTTTCTTATCGGTTATCAAACCGACTGCTATGCAAGCTCCGTAATAATCTATCGGTACCATATCAGCAAAAGCTGCACATTCTGATGGGTAAGTACGGCCGTTAGCACCACAGACTAGACCTTTCGTTTTGCAGTTCTTTAGACAAGGCCCATCGTAGGCTAACTTGGAGTTGTAATGGGCTAACGTACAGATATTATCATGCTGGCGATTGTCCATATCACATACTGGCTCTTTGGGTAAAGTACGACAATCTATGGTACCATTTACTAGAATAAAAGAGTTAAATTTGTTTTTTTTTTTTTTGTAGTGTTAGTTGATTACCACAAATGAATTGTCGACATGGCTTATGCATCAATGATAGGCACACTTGAGGATCTGGTACGCATTTATGCCCAATTGGGCATTTATTGGTTTTGCAGGGATCTTCACAAGGACCGTGTTCTATATCGGAATCGCTCAATTCAGCACATCTACAACACAATTTTATATTTCCAAGTGTCAAAACTATAAAAAAACATACTTCGCTAGACATGCTGATGGGTAAGTATTACCATTCCTGCCACAAACTGGAACATAATGCGGTGAACAATTACACGGTAGTGTAGTGTAGGCGGTATTCCGGCCACTTAAAGCGCTATTTTCGCATTGTTTCTTGCTGCAAATAACCTCCCCAGCATAACACGAACAGGCGTTACAATCAATGTTAAAACTGCTACCATGTGGTTGCATCCCTAGATTACACGATGTTAAACTGACGCACGGTAACGGTTGGCATTCTTCAATTTTACCGTTGTTGCATTTACAAATTTTTAGACAGCCTCTTGGACTATTTGGTATCGGTATTCGGACGTAAGTACCATCAAGTACCATATACTTACTGACCTCGCCTAAATTGCAACCTTTTACACAAGTGTACGGTTGACAATGAGGACCGTGGATGCAGTTTTTATTGACTATACAGATTTCATGAGCTTCACAAGGATCGCCTTTGCACGGTGATGAGACTTTTTCGGCTATGCGTTGGTACGCGTTATTAGAAGGTTGCAAGAATTTATCTAAACGGACACAGGAAATTTCCGGGTCGTCCGGTGATAGATTCGCGCATATCGATTCGGGTGAGTAATTTTGCAAAACTGTGGTCCAATCGACACAATTCGAAAGGATATCGAGGCAAACATCACGACATATTTGGTTAGCGTGCGAATGTCTACTGCACGGTTTAATTTGCAACGTACAAGCTACAGTTTTCCAAATATTCGGCGAGCATTGCGTTATATTTTTCAACGGTAGCGTTAATCCCGGCAATGATAGTCGGTTTTGTTCTTGCCACAAACTAACATCATAACGAGCCGCCTCATCCGCTTGGGGGGTACAAGAACGGAATAGCTCCGTGGGGCGGTTATTGAAGTTGGTGCAAAAACTGAGACCTTCGCAACCCAATTCGCATGGTTCATCAACTGGAGAAAAAAATCATTGTAGACAAAAATATGAAGTTTACTGAGTTCCTTACCTTCGTCCAAACAATTCCGCAAGCTTTCTTCGGCTATTTGAGTCAAACATTTGTATTGGAATTCATCCCAACTGGTCCAAAATTTCGTGAAAGTCTTGGAACATAATCGTTGGCATTGAGCATTTGATGCCCGTTGACAACAATGCCATTTTGCACTATCCATACCGACGCGTTCAATTCGCGATACCTCCACTGAAGTAGCTACTGGTTCTTGTGGTTGAGGTTTCAGGAAACATTGCCAGAATACTTCTTGTGGTAAAGGTGAGCCACAACCGCCCAATTGCAACCCATCGATGATCTCTTGGACTGTAGTTTTAGTCGATAGAACCTTTTTGCAAGCTTCCCGACACTTGATATGGTTCGATAAATCACAACAATGCATATCTATAAATCGAAAAAATTGTCATTTTTGTTGCTTGATATTAAAACACCTACGTTTATCCAAATTTTTTGCGGGTGTAACTTTAACGAAATCCTTAACGCATTCGAAAACTTTTGGATTTGTCGCTTCGCAATGTTCTTTGACGTGTTGTCGTTGTAGTTTCGTTGGTGTTAATTGTTGGCGGAAGATATCGTAGCATGATTGACGGCAATCTTCAGTCCGCGCTGGTTCACAACAAATCTCACCGTCTTTCTGGCGGTCCAAACAGTTGTAGAAGGAAATTTCGTCGCTCTGTCGACAGCCTTGGGCTAAATCTAGAACTGATGTTGCCGTTATGCAGGCACGACGGCAGCTTTCGCTTTGGGGTAGCGGGCAACAGACGCGGCCGGACCACGACTCGCCCCTTGCCATATCTGGAGGGAAGAAGAATGAATATTAAGAGCGATTTTAAAAACAACTGAAGCACAAAGATCTCGAATGGCACAGTTTTTTGAAAATGGTGAAAGAGTACGATTTTCAGAATTGGAACTTGATTTGCTCTTTCCATTTTTCAGAACGTCGTACCTTAAGTAGAAAAAAACTGAAGCAAATCTGGCATACAGTTTTTGGGGTAAAACAAGGTTTTTTCAGTTCTTTTTTTTGCTTTTTTGAATTTGCAATTTGTCTAAGTAAAGTTTAAGAAACATAATTGTACTTGCATATAAATACTTTGAACAGAAAAGAAATTGAAAATTCCTAAAAATTTGAAATAATTGAGTAACATTTCTTAAAATTTAGCTCGAAAATCGTGCAAAAGTGCTAAGGAAAAGGAGCTAAGTGCAAAGAATTGCTAAAATTCTCTTGATTTGCATCAAAATTACACTTAAAAAAACCTTAAAATCGCTAAAATGCCCCAAATTTTCTATTTTTTCCGGTTCTTTTACAAAAAGCCAAGACTTGGTATTCTAATTTTTTCAGGTTTTTCGATTTTCTCAAAATTTGGTACATATGGAATCTAAACTGTGGTAATTTTTTGAAAATTTTTGAATTAATAGTTTGTCTAGTACAGTTGACGCCTAAATTTTAACTCCTTTAATAACATAAAAATATAATTACTCAAAAATTTATGGTAATTGACGAACATTTTTGAAAATTTAGCTCGAAAAGCCAGTAGAACTGCTTGAAGTAGACTCCTTTTTTATGTATAGGATTACTAAAAATTCCTCGATTTCTATCAAAATTTTGAATCCAAAAAACCGACAATAACCAAGAGGAAATGGAGCAAAATTTTTGACTATTAGCCCAAACTTTATCGCAAAAACTCACTAAAAATGCCCAGAATTTTCTATTTTTCCCGCTCTATTACAAGAACCTCAGCCTAATAACTATAATTTGCAAAAATCGAAATTAAAACTAGAATTTTTTCAGATTTTCCCTTTTTTTCAAACTTCAGATTTTCTCAAAATAAGGCACATATGAAATCTAGACCAAGATTAAGCTGGTAATTTTTTAGAAATTTTCGAATTTACAATTTCTGTGTCCAGAGACATTTCTATTTTTGTACCCAACTCGCTATGCTTCAAACCAACCAATCAGACGATATAAATTAACAGTGACATAATCTGAAAGTGAATCATAATTGGTTGGAATCGTAGTGTTTTATTATAATTGGTTATTAAATAAACAAGAGTCGATTGATTGGTTGCTTTGAATTTGCATCAATTTGCATCCGATATTAACTTGACTTGTGAATAAAATTTAAAAAGAAACGATGAGAAGAGAACGAACTAGAGGACACTGGCCTTGTGGGCGGTTTTTAATCTATTGTCAAGTCCCTATCTCTGTAGTTTACCGGATAAATTTCCATTTTTTCCGTTTTGGGAGAAGATTAAACCGAGTGGCGACAATTAATGCACCTACTTGTCGGACATGCACATCTTTATCGATTCTGTTCTCAAATGGAGGACGATAAGAACAAGTTCCAATCAACGTCTAATTGAATCATCAGCATGATCGTCAATATGTTGATGAAATAAAAGCGGACAAGCAAGTGTGTTGTTTTAAAATTGAACCGAAGAATGTCGTGGTAAAGTTGAATTTCAATAAAGAGAAGGACTATATCGTCACGATTAATACAAGTAGACAATTGTTTGAAGTGCATTATCTTATTGTTTATATTCCGCCACGATTAATTCGTTTTTTTATTAATAAAATTAAAAAAAAATCAATATAAACGGCCGAGTCAGGGGTTATCCGTTTGTTCCAATTTTCCTATCTTTTGGAGGATAAACAACCGAAATGAAAACAAATAAAAACCGATCATTGTAATGTTTACTTGTAAATTGGCAATTTTCAAACTGTACGTCGTTCACAACTGCCGGACTTTAACGATAGAAGTGAAAAATAAACAAGCTGAACAGAACAGGAGAACGAGCAACAACAAAAAAGAAGCAAAATTGACCAGAGAACGGATTTTAATCTGTAAATTCTCCACCAACATTGAATTCGTTTAGTTAGTTAGAAGTTAATGATGTTGAAAAGGCAAAACGAACAAGACATTAAGTTTTAATTGATTGTCGTGTGTTTATAGCACGCTATTTCTGATAAAATTTACAAAATCGTAATTAAGTGGAAATAGTGAACATTTAATTTGAAATTCTGTACCGATCTGTTTTGATTAAGCAGAAAAAAAGAAAATCTTCAGTGAAGAAGGTATTGAAAACCTCCTATCAGGAGCAAAGATCAGGAACCAACAAAAACTAGGGCCATAATGAAGAGTCAAAGCATAGAATGTGAGTTTTCAAGTTCTGGATAGTATCGGGAGTTGGTAGAAAATGTGTAAAATGTTAAAAGTTGACACAAATAACAAGAACGGAAATAAAGCCCAGAGAACAAGAGGTCTAAAAAATCAGTTTTTGATCTTTTCCGAATTTTTAGACGAGTCGGGAGTCGAGCAGAAATATTTGAATGGGCGAAGATTGAACAGAACAGGAGCTTCAAAACCGTTGATCTCTTGGAAATCCTAGAAAGAATCAGGACTCAAACAGAAGCGTAGAGAAGAATCAAGAATCGAATAGAAATACCAGGGGAGAAAATCAAGAGATGTGCTAAAATTGATTTGTCAAACTCTAGCAGGTAATCGGGCGAGTTTCGGAGGAAATTTTGACACTTCTGCTCTTTTGGTGACGGGGAGTAAAAAATAAATGAAGATAAAGAAGGACCGAACAGTGATGAAGAACAGGGCTATAGAATGATTATCAGTTTTAATCCTGAAAAGAATCAGGAGTTTTAACGAAAGACAGTAAGAAGAACAGGAATATAAAAGAAGAAATAACAGGGGAGAAAATCAAGAGATGTACAAAATTGATTTATCAAACTCTATCAAGTAATCAGGCGAATTTAGGAGGACATTTTGACATTTCTGTTCTTCTGATGACGAGGACTAAAAAAGAAGGATGAAGAAGGAACGAATGGTCATAAAGAACATGACTATATATTGATTATTGTTTTAATCCTGAAAAGAATTAGGAGTTAGAGAGAAATATTTTAACGAAATACAGTGACAAGAACAGGAGTATTGGGAGCAAGTCTTGAGAAAGAGCAAAAGTCGAGCCGAATTATTCAAACAAGCGGTGGAAGAAAACAACAACTTCAAAAGCGTTGATCTCCTTGAAATCCTAGAAAGAATCAGGATTCGATATTTTAACGATCGACAGTGAGAAAAACCGAAGCCTAGAGAGTAGGATTAGATACTCATATTAAGCCTTCAGAAGGATCAGGAAGCGAATTGAAATAACAGGAGAGAAAATCAAGAGATGTACCAAATTGATTTATCAAACTCTATCAAGTAGTCAGGCGAGTTTAGGAGGAAATTTTGACATTTCTGTTCTGATGACGACGAATAAAAATAAAAGAATGAAGAAAGGACGAACAGGGCCATAGAATGATTATCATTTTTAATCCTGAAAAGAATCAGGAGTTGGAAAGACATATTTTAACGTATGACAGTGAGAAGAACAGGAATACCTCTATACTCCTGTTCTTCTCACTGTCACAGGAGTATTTTTATACTCCTGTTCTTCTCACTGTCGTACATTAAAATATTTCTTACTCTCTAGTAAGACTATAAATGGACTCACATCAAGTATTAAGAAGGAATAGGAGTCGAGCCGAAATATTCAAGCAAGCGGTGGTGGTAGAAAACAGGAGCTTCATATAAATAGTTTAGTGTAAGTAGTAGTTTTAATGAACATAGAGAAGAACAGGAGGATAGAAAATAAGGTGACAATTGAGAAGGATCAGGAGAGAAATTAGGAGATTTACAAGAATCAGGTAATCAGGCGAATTTGAGGGGTAATTTTAACGTTTCTGCTCTTCTGATAATATTCTTTGATACGCCGCTGATAGAGAAACGGTATATTGCGCTCGTGTGAACTCGCCTTAATACAATATGGTACGCTTTTAATTACCACTATTAGTGTTTTTTTGTTGTTGAATTGTTAATGTCGCCGCCACTGAATTTATAATCCTTTTTTAAGCAAGCAACACTACCTACACGATAAAGTATCGTTAATAAATCGTTAAAAAATGATTAATAATTTATTCTAATGTGGTCTCTGTCTCTATTTTATAGTCTGTTTCAGTTATTATTATTGTTTATAGTTTATCGTTGTATAAATTCCGATGATTATATTCAAATTTATACAGAATTGTCACAATAAATAAATCATAAATGTACAATTAATAATTTGTATGATGATAACACTTCTATCAAAATGTCAAACCAATAAAATTGACGGTTTTCTTTACCTTTGAATGTTGCATTAAGGCACTCCCAGAACGAAGTCTGAAACAATAACAAGAAAAAAAAAGTTTATCTCAATTTTGAAAAATGTTTAAACAGGAGGAAATTTGCATCTGGTCAATTAACTCTAAATTAGGGAACTTGAAAAAAGAACGTGGAATATTAAAAATTGACGTTAAACAGACATTTTTGTCGCCAAGATAAAAAAAACAAGCCATCAAAAATAGAGTCATAAAAGTCGAAATAATCAAAATATTTTATACGAACGCACAAATTTTTCCGTCTTATCAACGTTAGGAATCTGTAAAAGTGGCACTTAACAATCGCTAGCACAGTGGCGTAGCCCTTAAATTAAATTACCGTACAAATTGACAAAATATTAACAATTTTATTGACAATTTGAGGCGATTGAAGTGAGATATGTGCGCCGTAATTTGCGCAATACTAATTTTATGTATTGTTAGAATATTCTCATTTATTTCGTAAAGTTATAGAATACGACCCGTTTTATACAGTTGCAGAATTTGAGGTAAATGTTGTAGTCGGATTGCCATTTGTATATATTTGAGGAATTTTGTCTCAAGTGGTTGTTTTTGAACAAGTTTGGTCTTAATCATAAATATGACAGGCCATAGTCGTGCAGTACAGGGGTGCTGAATTAAAACTACGTCGTCCGGATTTTATCAAATGATCTTCAAAAATTCATCAAACACCATTGCAGAAACCCACAAATAAGACCGATATTCATCGAATTTGGAACGTTAAGGTTAGAAAATTCAGGTACTAACCGAACAAGACCCATTTTTGGAGGCGCACATTTCGAAAGTCTGAAGATATTTAATTGTAGTCTTCAAAAATGAATTGGTACAACCAAATTGTTGGTACCTAAATTTCTAACCTTATAATTTGATTAACGTCAGTCTTATTCGTGGGTTGCTATAGTTTTGTTGCAATATTTTCTCGAATTCGTGGATTATTTTTACAAGTAATCTATTTTGACTATTTTTTAAGCAAAGAATGACCAACAAAACGTTTTAAATCAAAAAAGTAAAGGGTAAGTAAGTAAAGGGGGCGCTATATGCTGTTATAGCTCTGATCGCAGTGTTATTTAAGGCTTGCCGGCTACGCCACTGTACTGGTGTGAAATAAATTTAAACGTTATAGTCCCAGTTATAAAGAATCGTTTCTTATGCGTTGTTGTTGTCGTTTTTTCGTTGTTTTTGGTAGGGAAATATCTGGTGTATTCTTGAAATAACAACGACAACAACAACAACAACAAAAAACAGTGTTACCAACACCAAATACCAAATTTCAACCGAACACAACTGTATCTTTTTAAAGTTTATCTTGCCAACATCAATCAAACGTTTAGTTGTTTGAATTTTGAACATGACCCAGACTTTAACCAGATAATATGTCAAAAGGCGACAATCTGTACTGTGTGTTATATCTGTCTGTTGCGTGTAAATTGAGGGAGGATTCGTTTTAAAAAACCAAGCCACTTACCAACAGTGGTGGACAGTATTGTTGGATTTGATCGATGGTTTGATTGCGGAGACCACCATCAGCCGCCAATTGTACCAAAGAAATCTGAAAAATACCCAAAAAAAATTGTGATTTTAGATAAAGGTGGCTTCACACGCTGATATCCCGATAATAAATTGAATAATTCAACAAGAACAGTCATAACACCGAATATAAACAATCGATTTCGTTGATTTATCCGGGAAGATCTCGGAGAGGAGAAAAATAATTTTATATGACAGATCGTTGGTCTTTTCTTGTATGATTTTTTTCCTCCCAACTGATATCTAGCTGGGTGTGGGTACGTTCGCTTCGGGGTGTCGTACCTGCTGCGACCATTGACCATTTATCTGTGTCCCATACAGAAAACGACGATTTCAATCATACGATTTTTATTTCGATTTTATTATAAATCTCCTAATAAATATACAGTATAGGCGCAACTAATTCAAAACACAATGCACGCAATTCTATTTTAAACTAAACAGGAAATTGTTTGATGAATTAAACAAAAAACGATCTAAACAAACGACTATAAAATAAAACTAGTGGGACGTGTGAAGAAATTTTAATTATTTCGATGATTTACCAGGTTTTTGGTTGGAATTTTCTTCGTTTCTCAACGGTTTTTTGTGCTACAATTATACCAACCTATAGTGAAGCGCATAGTTTTAATTGTCCCCAATTTTAACCCTGTTAACATTAAATACAGACCGATTCACTTAAGAGTGCCACTACTTCCCCTTCAATTCCGGGTGTGGAAAATGGCAAAGTTTGATCCAAGATTTCT